>JASAMX010001893.1:0-63074 GCA_030248175.1 Microlaimidae sp. YZB2_3 | reverse complement strand
ATTGCTATTCACCTTAATCCGTTGGGGGGTTGAAATTTTGAAACAACTTACATGGTATTTCTCTCATTACAACAATGTGTTTTATCAAAAGCGTTTGTAAATGAAACGATTTTTCCTATTAATTTTGGAACTTAAAAATTTTTTGTCTAGAAATCGGCTTAAACTTATTGGTAAGAAGAATACTAGCTAATGGAAAACCAGAATATTATGTTTTTTGGAAAAATTAACATGGACATCTTATACTGTACAATGTTTTTTCACTAAAGAAAGCATTTAACTTGCTCCCAAACGACAAAAGGGATTGGGTAAATGAACAGATACCTATCGTGAAAATTACAGTCCTGGAAATGTCATAAAGAAGTTGAAATTTAGAAACAGTTTTTATGGAAACACATCTTCGGGCTGGACAACACACTTTTCCAATAAAAGGGAAACCTATGGACTTAAATTGAAAATTCCTTTTGTCTGTGAATTGACTCGAACTAATTGATAAGTAGTAAGTAGCGAATGTAAATTCAGAATGCTAGCGTTTTTAGGGTAAGTTAACATAGACCTCTAAATATTGGACAACGTTTTTTAACTAAAAAAGGGAATGACCTTCCTCCCCAACCAAAAAAAGAATTGGGCTAACATGAGACATCATAGCAAAAGCGTACAGGTCGGGGAATGTCATAAAAGTGTTTAAAATTAAAAAAATCCATGGACATCCTTACGCTGGACAACGCATTTGCACAAAAACAGGGGCCCTATGGGCTTTGGAAGATAAAAAAATTTTTTGTCATTGAATTGGGTTAAACGTATTGGTTAAATAATTAGTCAATTAAAAGCCAGAATATTACGTTTTTTTTGGAAAAAGATAAACATGACCATTTTTATACTGGACAACCCATTTTCACCAAAAGGGGGATGGACCCTTCTCCTCAATCTTATAATAAATTTGGTAAAATTAGGTATCATTGCAAAGCTTGCAATATTGGAAATGTCATAAAGGGGTTAAGTGTTTAAAAAACAAAAATGGACATTTTTAATCTGGACAACACATTTTTATCAGAGGGGCCCACAATTTTTAAAAGGTAAATTTATTTCTATTGTTAAATGTTGCTACTCTCATTGCTATTACTAATAGATATTAATACGGAAAGCTAGATTATCGTGTTTTTTTGAAAAAACCAACCTAAAAATTTTTAGGATCGGACAACGAATTTTTTTAAAAAGTTGGGATGGACCTTTCTCCTCTAATACAAAAAATATTGGCCTGAACTACAAAAAAAAATATCATTGGAAAGCTTACAGCTCAAAGAGTGTCGTAGGGGGGGGGTTAAAATTTAAATAGAAAAACATAGACATATGTATGCTGGACAAACCATTTTTACCAAAACAATGGGAAAGGAACATCCTTGCTAACTAGTAAACGAAGCGAGAAAAAAAAAACACCATTGGAAAGCTTACAAATCAGGGAATTGAATTTGGAAAAAATATTGAATTTGGAAAAATTAGCAAATTAATCGAAGAAATACAGATATAATTATTTGTCGACCGTATGGCTGACACGGGCTACTTTCAAATTCTAAACGCAATTTTATTAATATACTTTTAATTAAACATAAAAAAACAAATATGTGTTTATTAGTTTACGGCTGTGAATTAATTGCAAGCAATTTTTATGAAATATGCCCCAGGAGACATTCAAAGCAAATAACCTTAACCTTTTTCTCATCAAGGTTGTGTCCTTCAGCGATTGACTTTTTAGACTGACTTTAGATGAAGGTATAAGAACCACCAGCGAAACATAAAGAAACAAAGTTGCTAAAAAACGTTTCAGCTAGCGGGGCCATCAGAAAACTACAACTACTCGATCTTTAAACATATCGCAGTTAACACACTCATCTTTTATTTAACACGTAAGTATCTCCGGCATTCAGCACGGTAATTATTATAAAATAGCGGATTACCTTATAATTACAGTAAATATCGTGCTGGAGCGGTTTAACTACAACGTGCCAATAGGTTAGCTTCAGCTTTTCGTTGGGGAATTTTCAATAGCTTTAACCACTTCCGATTATTATTGTGTTTCAGACCCGGATTGAAAATTGCTCTTGCTCCTTGTATTAAAGAAAATATTAGCAATAAATTACGTTATTATGGTGTTCTGCGTTATAAATATTTGGTTAGAAATTTAAAACTGTTAGAATTAAACCCTGGTTCAACCTAAAATTATCTTAGAATTTAAATAGCGTGTTGATCGCAATGGAAATAATTTTTTAGTTGTAAGTGTAAGTGTTTTTAGTTGTATATCGAGAAAAGTTCAAAGATACAAAACGCAACGATGCAAAGTTTATTATTAAAAGTATCCAGTCCAGAGACAGTTCGCAGCTGCCATTAAGACTCGTTTCTTTTTTCAATATCACAAACAGCTAAAATTTAGTGGTCAGTACTTACAAAGTACAAATCTAATATATATGCAAAGTTTTTTTGCTATTAATAATTATCTAATAAAAATGTACAAAAACACGAGAAAAAAAAATAATTACAAGAATATATAACACAAGAGAATGTCCGACTGTACACTATATTTTTGAATAAAATTTTGCTAGAAAAGTCACGCTAACTGTCTTTTTTGTTGTGCAAAAATAATCGCAGTGCAAAAAAGCAGCATTGAGTAGAAAGAAAGACGCAATTTTTATTACAAGAAAACCAAAACTGCTTTAAAAATCGCTGCGCGGAAAAACTAGCAGAAAATGGTGGATTTTAGCGAGAAAAGTCTTACAAAACTGTGCCTATGCGACTTTTCTAGCAAAATTTTGTTCAAAAATTTTATTGTACAGTTGGGCATTTTTTTCTGTTATATATTCTTGATAATCGTAAACATTTTTATTCTATTAATTTTTTAAAAAAATATTGCTTGTTTATCATTATTTTTATTACTGATTATTTTAACATGCAAAAGTTTTGGTTTGAAATTGTAAATATAGGCCATTTTTCCCACAATATGCTCAAAATTAAAAAAATATAAATTTTTACCGTGGAAGAAAGAGGAACACTGTAAGTTATGGCTCCAGATTTATCGCAAATGTCATTTTTTATTCTTGCATAATAAGGTGCCGGGATAAGAAATACATCTAAAATTTACATAAAAAAGCTAATAAAATACAACATAATAAATAAAAAATAGAAATAAATTAAAATTATAATTAAAATTAGTTTCAACTTGTTAAAAAATATTTAACTAGTACCTCCTACCACAGCCATAGCATAAGCAACAAGATCCAAACCAACTCATGTTCCCAATACCATTTGCAGCTACAAAAGTATTTTATCATAAAAATCCTTTTCTAAAATTTGAGAAATGAAAACTAATGTAACAATCTTATTTCGAAATTCACTTTCAAAAACACTTGCAGAATACAATTATGTTTTTTTTATGAGGTCCTGTTTTAAATTGACTTTAATAAGATTTAAAAAAAAAGTTTGTTTTTGTTCAAAAATCATAAGATCAAAGTTCAAACAAATATCTATACCTTTGCTGCATTGATAGGGGAATCGAAGCAAAAATAACGATCAATAAATTTTCCAGCAACTTCACGCAACCTAAAACAAACAGGGATTCACATTATTTAAGTTCAGTCAAATTTAGCTGTCTATAACTTTTCACTGCGCTATAAAATAAATATTTTTTCGCAATTTTAACGCTTTACTTACACTACGCTGGAAAGATTGCCATACGAAATTAACCTTTTTGACTTAAATAAAGTGAATTGAAGGTGTGTCACCAATAATTAAATTTTTTAATCCAGGTAATTTATTAAGAAATGTAAATTCCAGCAAAATTTGCTCAGAGGGATTCATAAGAGAAACCAAAAACGAGAATTGGATTGGATTGACTTTCCGCTGCCATGAAGAGCGTGGAAAAATCATAGAACTTTCAATTTTTTTTATCGTTCTACTCAAAATTACTCGGGGCTAGCATTCTGAGGAAACCCTTATATTTACCCTGATAAATCCATTCCAATGAAAATAAAAAAACAAATAATGTATTGTAAATAAATAAACCTGCCGCATGGGACAGAAAATAATTGCAATGAATTTTTTTAAATTTTTTTTTCTCGCGCGCAAAACCACCCTCGCAAAATAAAAAAATAAATAATGCGCATATTTTATTTTTTATTAAATAAAACCTACGGGAGAAAATATTTAACTACCTCTCGAATTGGATACATTCTTATTCTTAAAACAATAGAAAAAATCTAACCCGGCTTTTACCTAGGTAAAATTATTTTTCACTCACATACTTAAGCACGTAAAAAAAAGTTACCCTGGGGTAACTTTTAACGCGAGTAGAATGTACCACACTATTAAATATCAATAAATTTTAAAACATTATGAAAAATTTTTTGTCTTTTTAGTATAATAAACTCAAAGAAAAACTTACTTTTTATTTCCTTCCATTTGGTAATAATGCAAATGTTCTTTGCGAAAATCATAAAATCCTGATTATCTTAACTAAAAATTAACTGTATCCAGGCTATAGGTTGTAAAATTTTTCTACAGATAAAAAAGGTTAATTAATAAAACTAAAACAAAAAAAGAGACAAAAAAATTACAGGATTTTAAGAAATAAGGTTTTTTTACTCTCGTTGATTATCATTTAGTCTTTATTTTTTAGTCACTGAAGAACTTTTAGTCTATTAGTTTTAGAAGTTTTAGAACTGAAGAAGTTTTAGAAGCCTATTAGTTTTTTGGTTTATGTCATGACATTGAATATTCAAGAAGGGATAACCAATGGTAGTTAGTTACTTGTGAAACACATACACCGTATTTTGTCTTTTCTTTCGTTTTTCCTTAAAATAACTTAAAGTAAAGCTGGCCAATGTTTCTACTATCTTTTATGATAATTTAAAAATTATAGACGAATCATATAACTTCAACCATGTGTTTTTTTTGTTATATCAAAATATAATAAATATAAATACCATTTTATAAACAATATAAAGTGATTTTAAAACAATACTTTTCTAATAGTAGGTCTTCACATAAATAGTTTTCGGATGTTCCAAAATTTAAATAGCCCTAAAAAAGGTTTAATTGATTAATAATAGAAAAAATATTTAATAATATTATTTATTTATTTATTATATATTTTTCGATAGACAAGCTTTATTGTCTTGCCAAACAAGATTTTTATCCATAACACCTGAATATTGTTTTTACTCTAATCATGGGTGATGGTGAGGCAGGGGGAGCGTAATGAAATGTACCTAAGTTCACTAATTGCTCTGTGTGGCACCCAGCGCTGCGCTACCACAGAATAACCAAATATTGTTAAAACTGTTAACATATCTTAAGAAATATATTTTTGTGGTCTCTTTGTTGTTAAATAATCATATTATATCGAGTTTTTGTTGTTGAATAAAATGTTTGCAATTATTTAATTTTTTTATTGATTTATCATAAAAATATACACCTATTTTCGAATAACTTGTTAAGTTTTTTGCTTATTTTAAGAATTTCCTCTTACATTATTGTTCGCTGCTGTCCATGGATCATTTATACATTTAAACATATAAGAATCCAGAAATATAGGAGAATTCGCGACTTCACGTCCGCGTGTCGATAAATGGTCCATATTTCGCAATCAATCTAACATCACATATTTTATGCAACAAAGAATACAAAAATATTTATGCACCTAAATTTATGGTAATATTTAATATAATCTTATGGATAAACATCAAAAATATTAACATATTAACTGGCATCTCGATATAACACTGTCATAACTTTTAGTTTATAACAAAAGCTTGGAACAAGTTCCATACGTGTACCAAAAATCGATTTAACCGATCTAACAGTGAATACCAGTTGTAAAACAGTTTTATATCCTAAATAGAACACGTAGACCTCATTTCTGTGGTTATTTTTTATATTTAAGCTATCGATAAAAAGTTATGGATCAATTCATACCTAAAAAATGGCCTTTTTCAGGATGTGCAATTTATGATGTTAAGAAAAAAATTTTGTACAACGAACAAGCTAAAATAAAAACTATGTTTTAACAATGCTAACACTCTGAAGAACTCAAAAATTTTCAAAAAACTTGAAAATTCGAAAGTCACATGGACCACCAAAAACATGGACAAGAAAATTTGTTTGACTTTAAACGCTGATTTAAACTTAGTTTTTTTCACAGATTTATTGTTCCTAAGCCTAAGCGAAACCTAAAAATCAAACAAAATTGTAATATAATTAATTTTTTTTTTTTTTTTTTTTTTTTTATTTTTTTTTATTAAAAATTTTTATAAACCATATGCATGGTCTTTGTTTGAGGCAAAGAGTAAAAATGACTGAGAAGGTATACAAAAACGGTATTAGATATTTGGAATGAATAAGAAAGCGGTCGGGTTTTTGTTTCTGTTACTTGCTCCAGTTATGGGTCCTCGGTCAAAAAATCAATTATTTGGATTGCTCTGTCAACGGGGTCATCTACCAAAATTCATACCGATTCAAAAGAATCAAATTGTAAAACACTTTATAGAAATGAAGTAAACCTTTTTTGTGGTTAATTTTTGGATTGAGCCTAGAAAAAAAGTTATGGCCGTTTGCATTTTTTTTGGGATGTATTTATGTTATTAAGAAAATTTTTTATTAAGCTTAATCAATCTATATTTTTTTCGTATAACCAAGTGTCTAGGTTACATATATTTTATTTTTTTCATGGTAGCTCCTTTTTTTAAAGTAACCGTTCAAAGACCCACTAAATTTTAGTTGTGAAAAAATTAAAATTTTTGAAAAACAACTTATTTTAATAAAAATTAATTATATTACAATTTTGTTTGATTTTTAGGTTTCGCTTGGCTTAGGAACAATAAATCTGTGAAAAAATAAGTTTAAATCGCGTTTAAAGTCAAACAAATTTTCTTGTCCATGTTTTTGATGGTATGTACTTCGAATTTTCATTTTTTGAAAATTTTTGAGTTCTTCAGACTTTTAACATTGTTAAAACATAGTTTTCAATTTAGTTTGTTGGGTTACAATTTTTTTTCTTAACATCATAAATTGCACATGCTGAAAAAGTCCATTTTTTGGGTATGAATTGATCCATAACTTTTTATCGATAGCTTAAATATAAAAAATAACCACAGAAATGAGGTCTACGTGTTCTATTTAGGATATAAAACTGTTTTACAACTGGTATTCACTGTTAGATCGGTCAAATCGAATTTTGGTACACGTATGGAACTTGTACCAACCTTTTGTTATAAACTAAAAGTCATGACGGTGTAATATCGAGATGCCAGTTAATATGTTAATATTTTTTATGTTTATCCATAAGATTATATTAAATATTACCATAAATTTAGGTGCAAAAATATTTTTGTATTTTTTGTTGCATAAAATATGTGATGTTAGATTGATTGCGAAATATGGACCATTTATCGACACGCGGACGTGAAGTCGCGAATTCTCCTATATTTCTGGATTCTTATATGTTTAAATGTATAAATGATCCATGGACAGCAGCGAACAATAATGTAAGAGGAAATTCTTAAAATAAGCAAAAAACACATTATTCGAAAATAGGTGTATATTTTTATGATAAATCAATAAAAAAATTAAATAATTGCAAACATTTTATTCAACAACAAAAACTCGATATAATATGATTATTTAACAACAAAGAGACCACAAAAATATATTTCTTAAGATATGTTAACAGTTTTAACAATATTTGGTTATTCTGTGGTAGCGCAGCGCTGGGTGCCACACAGAGCAATTAGTGAACTTAGGTACATTTCATTACGCTCCCCCTGCCTCACCATCACCCATGATTAGAGTAAAAACAATATTCAGGTGTTATGGATAAAAATCTTGTTTGGCAAGACAATAAAGCTTGTCTATCGAAAAATATATAATAAATAAATAAATAGATATTATTAAATATTTTTTCTATTATTAATCAATTAAACCTTTTTTAGGGCTATTTAAATTTTGGAACATCCGAAAACTATTTATGTGAAGACCTACTATTAGAAAAAGTATTGTTTTAAAATCACTTTATATTGTTTATAAAATGGTATTTATATTTATTATATTTTGATATAACAAAAAAAACACATGGTTGAAGTTATATGATTCGTCTATAATTTTTAAATTCTATCATAAAAGATAGTAGAAACATTGGCCAGCTTTACTTTAAGTTATTTTAAGGAAAAACGAAAGAAAAGACAAAATACGGTGTATGTGTTTCACAAGTAACTAACTACCATTGGTTATCCCTCTCTTGAATATTCAATGTCATGAACATAACCAAAAAACTAATAGGCTTCTAAAACTTCTTCAGTTCTAAAACTTCTAAAACTAATAGACTAAAAGTTCTTCAGTGACTAAAAAATAAAGACTAAATGATAATCAACGAGAGTAAAAAAACCTTATTTCTTAAAATCCTGTAATTTTTTTGTCTCTTTTTTTGTTTTAGTTTTATTGTAATTAACCTTTTTTATCTGTCGAAAAATTTTACAACCTATAGCCTGGATACAGTTAATTTTTAGTTAAGATCATCAGGATTTTATGATTTTCGCAAAGAACATTTGCATTATTACCAAATGGAAGGAAATAAAAAGTAAGTTTTTCTTTGAGTTTATTATACTAAAAAGACAAAAAATTTTTCATAATGTTTTAAAATTTATTGATATTTAATAGTGTGGTACATTCTGACGCGCGGTTAAAAGTTACCCCAGGGTAACTTTTTTTTACGTGCTTAAGTATGTGAGTGAAAAATCAATTTTACCTAGGTAAAAGCCGGGTTAAATTTTTTCTATTGTTTTAAGAATAAGAGTTTATCCAATTCGAGAGGTAGTTAAATATTTTCTCCCGTAGGATTAATTTAATAAAAAATAAAATATGCGCATTGATTAATTTTTTTATTTTGCGCGAGGTGGTTTTGCGCGCGAGAAAAAAAAATTTAAAAAAATTCATTGCAATTATTTTCTGTCCCATATGCGGCAGGTTTATTTATTTACAATACATTATTTGTTTTTTTATTTTCATTGGAATGGATTTATCAGGGTAAATATAAGGGTTTCCTCAGAATGCTAGCCCCGAGTAATTTTGAGTAGAACGATAAAAAAAATTGAAAGTCTCTATGATTTTTCCACGCTCTTCATGGCAGCGGAAAGTCTAATCCAATCCAATTCTCGTTTTTGGTTTCTCTTGAATGAATCCCTCTGAGCAAATTTTGCGGGAATTTACATTCCTAATAAATTGACCTGGATCAAAAAATTTAATTATTGGTGACACACCTTCAATTCACTTTATTTAAGTCAAAAAGGTTAATTTCGTATGGCAAACTTTCCAGCGTAGTGAAAGTAAAGCGTTAAAATTGCGAAAAAATATTTATTTTATAGCGCAGTGAAAAGTTATAGACAGCTAAATTTGACTGAACTTAAATAATGTGAATCCTGTTTGTTTTAGGTTGCGTGAAGTTGCTGGAAAATTTATTGATCGTTATTTTTGCTCCGATTCCCCAATCAATGCAGCAAAGGTATAGATATTTGTTTGAACTTTGATCTTATGATTTTTGAACAAAAACAAACTTTCTTTTAAATCTTATTAAAGTCAATTTAAAAAAAAGGACACTGCAATAAAAAAAACATAATTGTATTCTGCAAGTGTTTTTGAAAGTGAATTTCGAAATAAGATTGTTACATTAGTTTTCATTTCTCAAATTTTAGAAATGGATTTTTATGATAAAATAATTTTGTAGCTGCAAATGGTATTGGGAACATGCGTTGGTTTGGATCTTGTTGCTTATGCTATAGCTGACGTAGGAGGTACTAATTAACTATTTTCTAAAACAAGTTGAAAACAAATTTTATTTATATTTTTATTTTATTTATATTTTTTATTTATTATGTTGTATTTTATTAGCTTTTTTATGTAAATTTTAGATGTTTTTCTTATCCCGGCACCTTATTATGCAAGAATAAAAAATGACATTTGCGATAAATCTGGAGCTATAACTTACAGTGTTCCTCTTTCTTCCACGGTAAAAATTTATATTTTTTTTTAATTTTGAGCATATTGTGGGAAAAATGGCCTATATTTTACAATTTCAAACCAAAACTTTTGCATGTTAAAATAATCAGTAATAAAAATAATGATAAACAAGCAATATTTTTTTAAAAAATTAATAGAATAAAAATGTTTACAATTATCAAGAATATATAACAGAAAAGAATGCCCAACTGTACAATAAATTTTTGAACAAAATTTTGCTAGAAAAGTCGCATAGGCACAGTTTTGTGCGACTTTTCTCGCAAAAATCTTCCATTTTCTGCTAGTTTTTCCGCGCAACGATTTTTAATGCATTGTTGGTTTTCTTGAAAAAAAAATTGCGACTTTCCTTACACTCAATGCTGCTTTTTTTGCACTGCGATTATTTTTGCACAACAAAAAAAACTTTGCGAATGTGCGACTTTTATAGCGAAATTTTGTTCAGAAATTTAGTGAACAGTCGGACATTCCCTTGTGTTATATATTCTTGTAATTATTTTTTTTCTCGTGTTTTTGTACATTTTTATTAGATAATTATTAATAGCAAAAAAACTTTGCATATATATTAGATTTGTACTTTGTAAGTACTGACCACTAAATTTTAGCTGTTTGTGATATTGAAAAAAGAAACGAGTCTTAATGGCAGCTGCGAACTGTCTCTGGACTGGATACTTTTAATAATAAACTTTGCATCGTTGCGTTTTGTATCTTTGAACTTTTCTCAATATACAACTAAAAACACTTACACTTACAACTAAAAAATTATTTCCATTGCGATCAACACGCTATTTAAATTCTAAGATAATTTTAGGTTGAACCAGGGTTTAATTCTAACAGTTTTAAATTTCTAACCAAATATTTATAACGCAGAACACCATAATAACGTAATTTATTGCTAATATTTCTTTAATACAAGGAGCAAGAGCAATTTTCAATCCGGGTCTGAAACACAATAATAATCGGAAGTGGTTAAAGCTATTGAAATTCCCCAACGAAAAGCTGAAGCTAACCTATTGGCACGTTGTAGTTAAACCGCTCCAGCACGATATTTACTGTAATTATAGGGTAATCCGCTATTTTATAATAATTACCGTGCTGAATGCCGGAGATACTTACGTGTTAAATAAAAAGATGAGTGTGTTAACTGCGATATGTTTAAAGATCGAGTAGTTGTAGTTTTCTGATGGCCCCGCTAGCTGAAACGTTTTTTTAGCAACTTTGTTTCTTTATGTTTCGCTGGTGGTTCTTATACCTTAATCTAAAGTCAGTCTAAAAAGTCAATCGCTGAAGGACACAACCTTGATGAGAAAAAGGTTAAGGTTATTTGCTTTGAATGTCTCCTGGGGCATATTTCATAAAAATTGCTTGCAATTAATTCACAGCCGTAAACTAATAAACACATATTTGTTTTTTTATGTTTAATTAAAAGTATATTAATAAAATTGCGTTTAGAATTTGAAAGTAGCCCGTGTCAGCCATACGGTCGACAAATAATTATATCTGTATTTCTTAGATTAATTTGCTAATTTTTCCAAATTCAATCTTTTTTCCAAATTCAATTCCCTGATTTGTAAGCTTTGCAATGGTATCTTTTTTTACTCACTTCGTTTACTAGTTAGCAAGGATGTTCCTTTCCATTGTTTTGGTAAAAATGGTTTGTCCAGCATACATATGTCTATGTTTTTCTATCTAAATTTTAACCCCCCCCTACGACACTCTTTGAGCTGTAAGCTTTCCAATGATATTTTTTTTTTGTAGTTCAGGCCAATATTTTTTGTAGTTGAGGAGAAAGGTCCATCCCAACTTTTAAAAAAATTCGTTGTCCAACATAAAAATTTTTAGGTTGGTTTTTCCAAAAAAACACGATAATCTGGCTTTCCATTTACTAATATCTATTAGTAATAGCAATGAGAGTAGCAACATTTAACAATAGAAATAAATTTACCTTTTAAAAATTGTGGGGCCCCTCTGATAAAAATGTGTTGTCCAGATTAAAAATGTCCATTTTGTTTTTTAAACACTTAACCCCTTTATGACATTTCCAATATTGCAAGCTTTGCAATGATACCTCATTTTTTTACCAAATTTATTCTGCGGTTGAGGAGAAGGGTCCATCCCCCTTTTGGTGAAAATGGGTTGTCCAGTATAAAAATGGTCATGTTTATCTTTCCAAAAAAAACGTAATATTCTGGCTTTTAATTGACTAATTCTTTAACCAATACGTTTAACCCAATTCAATGACAAAAAATTTTTTTATCTTCCAAAGTCCATAGGGCCCCTGTTTTTGCGCAAATGCGTTGTCCAGCCTAAGGATGTCCATGGATTTTTTTAAATTTAAACACTTTTATGACATTCCCCGACCTGTACGCTTTGCAATGATGTCTCATTTAGCCCAATTCTTTTTTTGGTTGGGGAGGAAGGTCATTCCCTTTTTAGTTAAAAAACGTTGTCCAATATTAAGAGGTCTATGTTAACTTACCAGAAAAACATCACATTCTGAATTTACATTGGCTACTTACTCTTTATCAATTAGTTCGAGTCAATTCAGAGACAAAGAAATTTTCAATTTAAGTCCATAGGTTCCCCTTTTGTGAAAATGTGTTGTCCAGCCCGAAGATGTCCATAAAAATTGTTTCTAAATTTCAACTTCTTTATGACATTCCCAGGACTGTAAGTTTTGCAATAATATCTCATTTACCCCAATCCCTTTTGTGGTTGGGGAGCAAGTTCAATGCTTTCTTTAGTGAAAAAACGTTGTCCAGTATAAGATGTCCATGTTAATTTTTCCAAAAAACATAATATTCTGGTTTTCCATTGGCTAATTACTCTTACCAATAAGTTTAAGCCGATTTCTAGACAAAAAAATTTTTAAGTTCCAAAATTAATAGGGAAAACGCTTTAATTTACCAAAACGCTTTGGTGAAAACGCATTGTCCAGTATAAAAATGTCCATGTAAGTTGTTTCAAAATTTCAACCCCCTGACGACATTTTCTGGGGTATAGGCTTTCCAACGATACCTCATTCACCTTAATCCGTTGGGGGGTTAGGGAGGAGTTAGGGAACACACAGACAGACAGACAGACAGACACACACACACACACACACACACACACACACACACACACACACACACACACACACACACACACACACACACACACACACACACACACACACACACACACACACACACACACACACACACACACACACACACACACACACACACACACACACACACACACACACACACACACACACACACACACACACACACACACACACACACACACACACACACACACACACACACACACACACACACACACACACACACACACACACACACACACACACACACACACACACACACACACACACACACACACACACACACACACACACACACACACACACACACACACACACACACACACACACACACACACACACACACACACACACACACACACAACACACACAGACACACACATTGCGTCTATTTATATATAGATAAAATAAAAAGAAATTCAATGCTTTTATTAATATTACAAAAATCTTTATGAACTAGGCCCCTCTTTTTTATCTAAAGAACATTTTTAACAGCCGGTCCGGTACCCACCCAGTTCACTGCAAGCAGTGTACTTACCTGTGGCCACATTGTCCGCGCATCTACTAATAACAATAATGCATTATGCACTTATTTTTGCATTTTCGCGCGCTGATTGGTGAACAACTGCAGATAAACAAAACTGTTTTTAGTGGACTGATCCCCGGTATCCGATCTTACAGTTTATTCGATTATTAAAAAACATGAATTTATGGGCACCTTGCACTGGAACTCGGTTTATACATGAAGTATGCAATATACATAAGTGTCACCATAATGGATAATTACCGTATCTCCTACTTATCTTTCGTAGTATGCAGATCAACCGATAGAAATTTAGCGCGCTTTCGATCGGTTGATTTGCATACTACGAAAGATAAGTAGGAGATACGGTAATTATCCATTATGGTGACGCTTATGTATATTGCATACTTCATGTATAAACCGAGTTCCAGTGCAAGGTGCCTATATATTTTAATATGTTAAATAAATAATTTTTGCATCACAATAATGTATTATAAAAGAGTTTTTTTAATTTTATTTTGTTTTAGCCTGAGAGTGATGAAACCGGTCCTTTTCAGTTGGGCGTAAGCAGATTTCAAAAGGCGTATGAATCAGCTTTAAAAGAAGTATTTAATTATATCTTATTATGGTCACATTTTACATTTTTTGGTTTTTTTTTTCTTCACAATATCATAACACCTACTGTAACAATAATTTAGTAAAAAATTTATTTATTTTTATCTCAAGCTTTTTGAATTTTTATAGGGTAAAAATGTTAAAGGTCTAATTTTATTGAATCCATCCAACCCGTTAGGCCAGATGTACACAAAAGAACAGATCCTACCAATACTGGAATTCGCCGAAAGGTATCACTATCGCAGGTTTTTATGAATAATTTTGTTTTTTTTTTGTTTTATAAACTTTAATTTGACTAAAAATATCAAAGGTGAAAATTATTCATCAACTTTGCACGTTGTCGAAAAGAAGAATCATAGACTAGTTCTGAATAAGCGCCTTTTACTGTACGAGAGAGGGTACGAAAACAACAAAATAATAAATTTAAAAAAAATTGTAGGTTTCTTAGTTTTTTTAGTTTAAGCCTATACTGATTTAAAATTGCCGAACGATGATACGTTTCACTATATTTAAATGCTTTAATATATAAGTTTGTGCTAAATACGTTTTGTTTTCTTACTAAAATAGTATTTTCGTGAACAATGATTTTGATTTAGCAAAAATAAAGTTAAAATTTGTGCTTTGAAACTAATTTCAACCAGACATAGTGTTTCAATGTGGTTATAAACCTATTCGAAATTTAAAAATTATTTTAAAAAGTCCATTCCTTTAAATAGAAGGATTTTCTGTAATTGAAACATTAAAAAATTGGGAACCAAGCGCGCCAGCAGTGCCGTACCTAAGAAGCGGCAAAAAACAAAAAATCTTTAAAAATACTTTTGCTTTTGTAATATTAAAAAGTATTTAACAAATTAGTGATGGGAAAGGGTCGAGATTTTGAACCAATAAATATTTTAAATATTTGAAACCGTAAAATGTACTAGTCGCTCGCTGTTTCTCCATTTTTTTCTGCATATGATTGGGGCTAGTCGCATTGTACCCTTTTCCTACACTAAGAAACTATTATTCAGAACTAAAAGTAAACCCAACGTGGATGCAGCAGTTGTTCATTGGATTAAAAAATGCCCCCCATTAAGTAACCATTCAAATCACGAGAATCTGACGTCACTTTATCAGCCAATTAGATTCGATTTAATACCGAGTAGTTCTTTGATAAAGTGACGTCAGATTCTCGTAATTTTAGTGATTACTTAATGGGGCATTTTTTTATTCAACGAACAACTGTTGCAGCCACGTTGGGTTTACTTTTAGTCTATAATTAGGAAATTAACAAAAAGTTGCCAGTCTACTAATACCAAAAATATTTTTTCTTTCTAAAGTTTCATCAAAAATTTATAACATAATACTAAATAAGAAATAAGTGAATATATCTTGCTTAGACTTATTTAGTACCCTAACAAACACACACCCTAATTAGGGCCTTAGATGGCCCTCATTATGGCACGCCCTAGTTAGAACCTTTAATGTTTCAATTATCTTAGCCTTTAATGGCTTTGAGAAAAACATATATTTTTTAAGGTTAAAAATATTTTTTTTAGAAAAATAAAATATTGATTAGTGAAAATGTTACTAACAATCATCCAAATTAAACACAAAAAGTTCCTTCTATCACAAAAATTTAAATAGTATTTGAAATAATCTCAAGCGAACGTTGGTAAATTAAGACTATAATATGCAAGCAAATACTGCCTTTACTTAATTCTTTACTAAAGTTTAGGGAAAAAATAATGTTGGTTTCGCACACATAAAGCCGGGGAAATCACATTATTCAGCCAAAAAACTGACTTAGATAACATACTTCGATTTGCTATGGTTTAGAATAAAAATAAAAATTTATATATCAAATTTTTTTAATTTATTATAGTAAAAATCTATGGGTGATTGTTGACGAAATATATGGGCTTTCAATTTATGACGAGAATACAAAAATGCAGAGCATATTTAGTTACTACAGTTTACTTCCCGACCCAGAAAAAACTATTTGGATGTGGGGTTTAAGCAAGGTAGGTGTGTTTTCCTTAACAAAAATTTATAAGATTCTATAAGAATTCTAGAATCTTATAAATTCGCATTCTATAGGAAATATGTAACTTTTTTAATTTAGTTTAATTTTTTTGAGTAAGGAGTACCTTACGCTAAATGATGACTTTTAGGATTTCGGTATGGCGGGAATTCGTGTTTCTTTTGTCCATATTGAACACGTGCAAGTTTACCAAGCATTGAAAAAGCTTCAGTGGTTTGGAACTGTGCCTTACTTTATACATCCAATTGTAGAAAAAATACTAACCGATTACGGTATGTGTTTCAAAATTAACTTTAACTGTTTTAATCAATTCAAAAAAGATACATTTATTGCAAGTGAATTTTTAGCTGGATAAAAGCTAGTGCGAAAATTATTTTGTATTTGATTTTAAGTGTTTTTATTTGTAATGTGTTTTTATGTTGTTTTTTTATATTAGTCCAATAATTTTATAATTATCAAACAACAAAAGATTGTAGGTATATACAATACAACAAGACTGATTTGATCATATTTTTATCGGGTATATTCATTCTTATTTTCATTTTTATAGTTTATTTTTTTACAGTCTGTTTTTGTTTTTTTTTTTATATTTTCCTAAGACGGGGTCCTGGAAGCCAATAAAAGAACTTGGAGACGTCGAAAAAATTTTGGGAGCCCCGTCAAAAATGGAAAGTTGGAGCCATGAAAAATGGAAACATGAAAAAAATTGATTTTTTTTATTTTTGTTTTTATTTTTGTTATTGCTGTGCTGTTAAAAAATATGTATTAATGTGTCTATGTTTTTTATTCATTTTATTGTAGATTGGTTGGATACTGTGTATTTTCCCACAAATATCTCTAAGCTTCGTGGGAATTATGATTTAGTTTTGAATTACTTTTCAAAATTAGGATTGCAAACTCTACCAGCAACGGCAGGATTTTTTATTTGGGGAAACTTTAATAAAGTTTGTTGAGTTTTATATGCTAATGTACTTAGTACTTGCACAGGTAACACTATCAATAGAACTCGACACGAAACTTTTTGCTAATTTAAATTGTTTATTACCCAGCAAAAACATTTGTAATAATAACAACAGCAAGAAGTAGTCAAACAAAAAATTACAACGCAAACCGATTACAGGTGCAAAAACAAAAAATGTTGAATATATGATAACCAGAAAGTACAGTAAACACTTAGAAGTGCTAAAATAAATTATTCTATTTGTTTTTTAATTGAAAAAGAATTGACAATAAGTAAAATTTTTAAACATTTATTCTACTTTTTGTAACCTTAAGCTTATATTTATGATTTCTTGCGTAATATTAATTTAATATTATTTAAATATGGCATATCACTTATGGTTTTTTCGGATTAGTATATTTCACGGTTTTATGTTGCAGTTTCTTTTTTCATTTTAGTACATGAAAGAAAATACATTTGAGGAAGAAATGAAATTATTCAATAAAATTTTCAATGAAACCAAATGTTATTTCGTACCGGGTGGCCAGTTATACAGCGTAGAGCCAGGGTGGTTTCGTTTTATATTTAGTGTGCATACAGACATGATTGCGGAAGGTAAGACATAAAAGTTATTTTTTTAAGATTATAGTTTTAGAATACAGTAATAATTACACGACAATAGCGTGCACAGTAGAAAATGGTTGTACTGGCGCAGAAAAAATATTAATTTTTTTACCAAGTAAAAACTCTTCCACACAGAATTCACCGTTTTGTAATAGAAAAAATTATACAAATATTCAAATTATTCACGATTTTTGTACTCATTCTTATGTAAATTTGCTACTTAACCTTAAATATCGAACAATATTTTGAGCAAAAGTAAAAATACGGTTCTTCTTTACTGGAAACAGTTTATGACATATATATTTTCAAAAGTAATTCAATAAAATATGTTTTACGAAAGTTCACCAAGAAGAGTAGTTTTATAATTATTAATTGTCAGCTATTCATAGCGTTAGTATTATTATTTTTTTTATGTAGAATAAATAATTAATGTCAAGAATACATAAAAATTAATTATTATTTTAATTAAATTTCATATATTTTAGTTAATGTTAATAATAATAAATAATAATAATAGCAAAAATACATAATATTATATAATATATAGTATTATATATTTTCGATAGCAATTAATAAAATAGCAATTAATTTTTATAAATAATTATTTAGCATTTAATTAATTTTTAATCAATTAATCATTACTTATTAATAGAAAAATTATTATTTATTGTTATTAACATTATTATTAATAACAAGATTATTAATAAGAGTATTGTTATTAATATTAAAACAATATAATTATTGTTATGAAGAATTACGACGGAAATCCAAATGTACAGAAAGATCTCGAAGAGGATTTTGTAAAATCATATTAAAGCTAAAGTTTTCCAGGCTGAAAATAAGGGCTTAACCGCTCGCCACCAGAAAAAATAAACAATAAACCCACGAGCGAGAAAAATAAAAAAAAGTTTTCAGCGGTTATGTAACTAATTATTATTTAGTTGCGTCATGTGTTGCTCTGCACGTGATATTTTTTCAAAAAACGAGTGGTTACTTTACCACTCATCTATTTTCACCCTGATAGAATTTATTTTTAGTTAAAAAAAGGCGAATACAACCGGACTTTAAAAATCTAAAAAATGTTCACGGAAAAGAATTTTTAAACAAAAAAATACGGAAGGGTAATTATAATAAAAAAATAAATACAATGTAGAGTGGACTAAATAGTAATTCCTCATTCCAATAATAAAATGTATTTTGTCTCCTCCCGATTTAACTCATACATTTTGCCGTTAAAAATAAAAAAAACGTTTAATTTTAAAATAAAAAATTATTTTAGAACGATACAATGAAGGAGTGAATTTGAAAGGAGATGTAAAATTTATTAATAAATTCTTTAACTATTATTCAGTTTATTCTATGGGGCACTATTCTGTGGTGTATTATAATTACCATTTTATGGTTTTTGTTGAAAAGTTGTATCTTGTAAGAAATTTTTAAGTATTTTGGCGTCTGTTTTTACCCCGCCTCCTTTTACATGCAAAATTATCTGCAAGACCTATCTGTAAATTCAAATTTCCGTCGTTATTCTTCATAATAATATTGTTATAATCATAATAATATGTTTTGTTTTTACAAAGAACCAGTGATAAAATTTATTGAACCTTACAGTACTACATAGCCATAAATTAAACCGTAGTTTATGGTGGTTTAATTTGGCTTAGATGGCCATGAAACAGTATAAACATTAATTTTTGTGCCGCAATGTGTGCATTTTTAGCGAATAAAGTTTTCCTGGGGTCGGTGTCGAAATAATTCGACAATCTTTAATGTATCGTTTTACGGTAGCAAGCGATACCGCACGTATATACAACAGCTTAACCCATTTCACACCAAGATCAGTTTAAGTCTTGTCGTTGTTGTTTTTGAAATTACTCCCAAAGTGGGTTAACTCGTAGGAATTGTCGTGTAAAAATATAGAAATTGAGTAAAAGAAACAAATAAAAAATAATGATAAAATATGCAATCCATATAGTTTTTGCGTTTACCTTAAAACAACATGGCTTCTTGTCGTACTGTTTTTAACCACGCTCTTTTTGCTACGCCGAGAGGGTACTGTGTTCTTGAAATCGACGGCATTTGGAACCGAGTTATTTTAAACATAATTATGGTTGAAATGTTTAGATGTATATTGTTATTATAGCTAAAATTAAAATATAGGAAATCGCTTATTCAAGCTTCAGTTTTTACAACTTGGCTCAAAAAATAGTGAGTTTCAACTCTTTACAAATTATCAAGTGGTTGCATATTATTTTCACAAGTAAGTAGGTTTTGATAAAAACGAAAAAAATTAATATTTTAAAGCAAAAAGTACATATGTGCAGTATTGATCCCATGAAAACCTCCGCGATTTAAACCACAACCTCATATAACTCAATTTATTATGATATTATGAATTTATCGGTTAAAGTAGTGATCAAAAAACCTAATATCCAACAAACCAAAATGTATTGTTTTAATTATAGGTCTAAGAAGATTGGAAATTACCCTAAGGAAAATAAATACAGACTCTTAATTACAGTAGTAAACCCGATTGTGGGTATGGCAGGTAGCCGCGTTAATTGTGCGTTCGAATTTCCGCCATTTTTTTAATAGATTTATAATTTTCAAAATTCAATAACTATTTTTAAATTCAATAGTTTGCTAATATTTCCCTTTTAAGCGTCTGAATAGCCCAGATCCGGAGTATTATCCAATATTACAGTTTTAAATATATATAATATGAAATTTCCACCACTTTCTTAATAGACTTTTATTAATTCCATGTTCGCGAGGATGCCTTATTAAGAACCACTCCAGCGTTGCCCCAGAATCATTGGAGTCTTTATGTGTTTATTTATTGTGTTAAATTGATGCAAACTCAATGCAATGGTTTTATTGCTTGTGTATGCCCATGACCATTTCTTTGACGAAATAAACTATTATTATTGTAAATCTAATGCTGGCCTGAAAATAATCACCTAAATTATCAATCGCTCGGTAAAAGATCATGGCGAACTCACTTTGACTAAAAACAAATTAGTGTAGTAAATTGATGGGAACGCTATTGAATCAATTTTGTGGGAACGCTAGATAACAACATATAATTTTAAGCACAGTTTTGTGTATGCGTGTGTGAAGTGAAACGTCTCTTCCTGAAATCAAGATTCATAATTGCTGGCAAGTATACACTTTTCAAAGATAAATAGCAATTCCCGTCTAGAAAAGAGTCCTTATATCTCGCCTCTAGTTACGTGTCGTGACATGTAGTACCCGTATTCCGCCTTGCGTATAAGGCATTTTTATGACGTGCTAACCTGATACGGTTGTTTAAAAACCTTTTTTAAACGGTTTTTTCGTTGGTGGAATGGTGTGACGTAAAACGTCTAGTCCTAAAGCGATGATTCGTAACTACTGGCGAGTATAAAACACTTTTAATGTAAAAAGCAGTGCTCGTTTGGTGCAATGGTAATGCGCCCGGACTGATAAAATATTACACCTGAAATTCAAGGTAAGAACACCGGGGTTCGGATCCCGGTATGGGTAATTTTTTTGTCCCCAAAAAACAGTCGTCTTATGTTGCCTTTAGTTTTGGGTCGTCACACACAGACTAAATATACACTACTTTAAATTTCTTGTCAGTATTATGTTTTGTTTTTAAAACTGTAGGCCATTG
Organism: Microlaimidae sp. YZB2_3; assembly: GCA_030248175.1. Taxonomy (NCBI): domain Eukaryota; kingdom Metazoa; phylum Nematoda; class Chromadorea; order Desmodorida; family Microlaimidae; species Microlaimidae sp. YZB2_3. The sequence goes on along the minus strand of JASAMX010001893.1, from coordinate 41,532 downwards.
CAGCTACAATTGTTCTCTTGTGTTTGAAGAATGGAAAGGATATTTTTAGAATAATAGTTTTAGTATTCTAAATGCACAGTTTCAACATTTGTTTATTGGAATTAAATAATTCACTTCATGACTATTGTATTGAATTTTTTAAAACTTTTAAAAAAACATTTTGGCATTTTCAACCTTGATGGGTGTAATAAAAATAAATGTGTAAAGAAAAAAATTTATAATTTTTGGTTGTGTTTTTTTTATAAATTCTTTTGTATATCTGGCTGGGAAAATCAAACGTGAACATATGGTTTTGTAAAATACAACAATGTTTTTCAATAATGTTTTATGCATTGAAATAATTCATAACTTTAACAATTTTTTGTTGTATGTAACTTCTGAAATTTTCTCATTAATGATTTGCTTGGCCAGGCCCTGTGCCAGAGGGAGGGGCCAGGGGGGCCATGGCCCCCCCTTTTCTGGGTTGGCCGGGGTAAAAAATAAGGAAGATGAGGTAGGTCCAGGGGGGTGGGGGGAGGTAAAAGCGAAGGTAACTTCACTATGAACCCTGCTTCTCCCTACTTTCTTTCTTGGGGTATGCCAAAAGTGGATTCTGCCGGCCTGACTGCCTTGAATTCAATGTAAATAGGTAATTTTAAGCCCTAATTTTGATCATTTTTAATGCTAAATCAAAAAATTTCGCTTCTGGCGCCGTTTTGCGGCGCAAAATGCGGCGCTTCGCGCCGCATTTATATTCCGTTTTCAATTTTCTAGAGTCTGGCCCCCTCCTTTCAAAAATCCTGGCACAGGCCCTGTGCTTGGCGCATTCTTTTGGTGTATTATAATATCTTAATGATTTATTTATAATGGCAATCATTATTTTAACGTGTTTAATCGACAGTACACCATAAACCGCTTTAAATGTGTGAAACATGTCATTTTATGTTATACAAATAAATTTTTGTATTATGTTTTATATGCTAAGAAATTACCAATATAAAAACTTTAGTAATTATTTAAATTAAATCTACGATGACCGTCATAAGAAATTTAAAAAAAAACCTAACAAGTCTCTAATTTTAAACATAATTTATGCATTATTCTATAGACCGAAAAAAAGTTTATACCAAACGCGATATACCTGTATAGGATCAATTAAAAGACGTGAACCAAAACCAAAACCTGAATCAAGCTTAATAATATGCATTTAACAAAACCGAGCCATTTATATATTTGAACCCATAAAATTTTATTAAATACTCGTAATTTTAAAATTGAAAAAAAAAACAATTTAAATATAGATAATAATAAAAATGCTTGTAGGTAAGTAATTTGTTTTGGATGTAATTTTTCTATTGTTGTTAAAATCTTACGGAATTATTTTCTCATTTTCTTTAGTTTAAAACACATTAAATTTGTAATTTACTACAAAAAAAGCTGAAACAAAAACTGGAGCAAACTAGAAGAATGAAAAGGGGTTTTTCTGCTTACTTAAAACGCTTTATTACTTGTAAAACTCCGAAACCAAAAATACCTCACTATGTGGACGATGTACGTTTTCTTTTTTTCCCGATGAAAATAAATAGTAAAAGTTTTCATGGTTATTCAACATTGCTTTTTGTTACCCCATATACAAATCTACTTCAAGTTTTAATGTGTTACATTTTATATAATATCTATTTTACACATATATTATTTTTATAAAAAATTATGTTTGTTACAACAGAGGTATTTTGTACAATAGGCAGTAGAATTGTCAAAAAGTAAAAACTAATACTTAACAAAAATTTAAAACAACGAGACACAACAGAAAAATACCAGGAATACGGCAAAAAAAGCAACAGAAAAATGGTTTTGATCTGCGACTGCACTTTGTACTATATAAATTAAATGCAATTATCATCAGTAAAAAATTTATCAGCGAAATTCGAGCTGCGATAAAACGGTAAATTCGAGCAGATTTAGCTTAATTTTTAAATTTTTTAAATAATCATTTTTTTAAAATTTAAATTAAAGTTTTTATTATTCACTTTACAAACTTAAAATATTAAAGTTTTAAAATTCATTAAAGTCAGTTATTATAGCTTTTTTTAGTGGTTTAACTGTTACTTATCTTTGTAATTTTATTTTTTTTGAATAAAAAATCTGCTACAGAAACGTTAGCTTTGGTTACAGATTAGATTATTATTAATTTACTATTATTTTTTAATATAAAACTAAGTTTCCAAAGTAAAATATAACACTAATTTAAAATTTAAAAAACTATATGGCTAATTTTAAAGCAAAAATAAGCTAAACATATGAATACATTACAAATCCAATGCCTAAATATTACAATTTAGAAGTCACTGTTTGCCCTTGATTAATAAAACAAGTGCATTAAGTTGACCAATAATACAGTTTATGGTATAAAAATATAAAAATGAAAACTTTATACTTTAGTTTATATTTGGGAATTATTTGTCAAAAATATGTCAAAAGACAAAATGCAAATATGCGATTGTGAAAAAATCAGAAATTTTTAAATATATATATACCTCTAACTATTGTTAATAATAAATAAAATAAATATTTACATCATTTTTTAAACAAATGCATTTTTGTACTCAAAATAGCCCGCAATTTTTAGTTCCTAAACTTTTAACCGTATATAGCATTAAAGAACACAAATATAAGATTGTTTTAATTAGAGATAACATATTTTTTACCTCTACATATCTGTCCTCCCTTAATTTGTTTTGTAAAAGAAAGTGCAGATTTCACACTTTTTTAAAAAAATAAATAAGTGTTGCCGTTGCCAAAACTCAAACTCCCCAACAAAAAATTTACACACTTCAAACTAAGGATTTAAAATCAGTGCACACACAGGCAATTTCTGCCATGTTAATTCCATAGAAATCATCAGCGCTTTTAGAATTTTTTCTTTAGGAAGTAATTTTGTTTTAACAATATCGAAGAATCGAAAAATGCAAATAACCAAAAATCAATATGAAAGATCGTTGTGATAACTTATTTTTCATTGGAAAAACCAAAATATATAAAAGCAATAAAACATAAAACTAACTTTATGTTTTGTTTCCATTATTGAAATGTACTCTACCTGTTTCGTTAGTTTGATTTGTTTGGGCAGCTATTTTTGCTTCTCCTATTAATAGACATACAAAAACAAAAATCTTTGGATCGGCTATTCCCGGAAACATTTTCAGTCACACGCACACCTAAATTTTTATAATTCTCAGCTCAACAATTTTAAGGTGTCTTCAGTTTTAATTCCTGCGGTCTGTTGACAATCAGCTCAAGTTTGCGAAAACTCAATAAAATAAACTTGGGAAATCAATATATGGAACTAAAAAACATAAAAGTTAAGTTGCGCATTTAAAAAAAATTGATTGCAAAGGAGCAACCGATATCTTAACTTAGCTTATACATAGATGTACCGTAAAATACCTTCGGAAAGACTATCTTCTATACAGTAATTTTGGCAAGAATACATTATAGTAAAATAACTTTTCGACTCTTATTATCAGTATTGTTTGGAAATTTTTTATAACCACACGATTAAATTAAAATATCATGAAAGTTTGGTTGATTTTTTGAAGATATTTGTATCTTGTGTTTTAAAAAAATTAAAAAATGTTGGTTATGTATTGCGTTTAAATTTAGTTTTGGTTCCGTTTGTTCGATGTCTGGCTTTCGTTTTTCCGTTTGTTCGTGTATTCGCGCTATTACATTTAGGTTCCGATTATGTTCTGAAACAAAAATGTTCTGTCTAAATTGGCGTTCTAAAAGAATTAAAAAAATCCGTTGTTCGATGTAATTACGTACGACTTAATATTTGAATGCGCATTGAAATATTAAAAAAAAATCTGGGGTCGCATTCTGAAGAAACACTTATATTTACCCCGATAAATCCATTCCAATGAAAATAAAAAAAATAAATATATATTGTAAATAAATAAAACTGCCGCATATGGGACAGAAAATGATTGCAATGAATTTTTTTAAAATTTTTTTCTCGCGCCGCAAAACCACCTCGCGCAAAATAAAAAATTTAGTCAATGCGCGTATTTTATTTTTTATTAAATTAATCCTACGGGAGAAAATATTTATCCACCTCTTGAGTAAGATAAATTCTTATTCTTAAAACAATAGAAAAAATTTAACCCGACTTTAACCTGGGTAAAATTGATTTTTCACTCGCATCCTTAAGCACGTAAAAAAAGTTATCCCGGGATAACTTTTAACCGCGCGTCAGAATGCGACCCCTGACAATTTAATGTTTTTCATTTTATTAAAAAACACCTTTTATTCCCTTTACCAAGTGAGTTTAAATGGTACAAATCACATAAGAAATGTATACATTAAATGTTAAAAAACACCTTATGTATCAAATGTTAAAAAATGATATTTTACTTGTACAAAAAACGGTTGGAGTTCCGGAACAACGGGGCTTCTATGAGTCCTGAGACACCGATTTTCAAAGAAAAACAACTCTAATAAATAATAAAATGGTGGGCATTTGAAGTACAAATAAAAAAATCTCTTGAAATTGTAAGTTACTATAAAAAAAGAAGATCGTGCAAAATTTTAAAATCACAAAATCTCAATTTCCACCCTAATAAAATCTTTAAATTTAATATAAAACTACCAACAAAAACAAGCCTATCAAACAGATTTTCATAGTTTTATTTGTTTTTAATGAAACATAAAAAAGTATTTTTTGAGCTGAAAAATTGGAAAATACTTTAAAAAAACTCCTTCCTATCTGCCACCGGAGTAAATTTGTTTCACCTGTTTAAAATTATTGCTTGTTAACGCCAACAGAAAACCTAATTCGTAACAGTTACATTGTTATTGGTTACTGATGCGACGAGAGACAACGTGAAACACTGTTTTTACCGCATAATTTTATATTCCCATGTTTTTTATTATTAATTCCGTTATTTATCGTGAGATTTACCCTATTTTAAACTGAAAAACTTGAGCAATGATCTATCATTGCTCTACCTGCGATCAATATCTTTCGATTAAATAGCATCATAGTTATAGGTAGGAGTAGAAGGAAGTCAAAGTTCTCCAGTAACTAATGTGTCTGTGTCTGTATTGTCCCTATTAGCTTAAAACTTCAAAGCAAAGCTATAGTTTTACAAGCTTTACAGCACCTCGGAGCTCCAGAGCTCCGGTGATATTTTAAATAATCAAATACGTTGCATTTAAAGTTTTTGTGAACTACAATTTTTCTAACAATTTTTAAAAACGTTAAAATATTAATTATAAAAACGCTGCTAAAATGTATTAACGCTGCTAAAAAACATATGACAGAAAGACTCAACGTATACTTATTAATTGTTTCTTTTTTAATTATACATAAATATATAAATATATTATTCAGATACTATACACTAATTTCAAAAATGTTTATAGTTACAGAAAAAAATTTTATCTAGTTATAACAAATATTTTGGTAGTCTCACCACGGTGGTTTTTATTACAATTCCTCACACACCTTCCATCTTTTTATTAAAAATTTATATAACTTTAAATGTTAATGCGTGAGCCTTACCTAAATAGTCTGAGCTTCGGAAAATAATATTTGAGGTTAAAAACGTCACTATATACTAACTATCAATGCATCATTACGTGTTGCGCTTTTAAATCTAAAAAACAGAGATGGTGGATTTTTTCTTCGGCTGTACCTTCTTTCGGTGCAGCAATTATGTATATCCCACGATGTGATACTTTAGTCTTTCCTTTCTGAATGTTTTTTTTTCTGAGAAGCAAATCGAGTTTTGAAAATTTAGCTCACTTTCCCTTGTTTCGTTATAAAAACACCATTTTCTTTTCGCGAGTTTTTCTCATTTGTTTAAGATTGAAAATTTCCCATATTAGACGCAGGAAATTTTTTCTTAAATAAGAACATAACAAACATTGACCACATATCGCTAAACGGCAGCCATGTGAATTTTGTATTACTGTGTTTTTTAGAGACATCACTAATTGCCATTTTTGGTTCAAATCAAAAAAGCTATGTAATTTTATGATATCCAAAGATTGAAACGGTGTTGTATAATATGTATGTAGTTTAATTAACGTTTATTGTATAGGACAACATAAACATTGTATAAACACATCGTAGTTAAACCGCTCATCTTGTCATTTATCATGTAAATATAGCCGGAATTCAGCGCGGTAATTTTTAAAAAACCGCACATCACGGTTTAATTACAGTAAATATCGTGCTGGGTGCCGGATATACTTACATGATGAGCGCTTTAACTACGATGCGTCAATATGTGTTTTCATTTTTAGTTGAAAATTTTTATTAGTGATGTTTCTAACTCCAAAATATCATGCGTTAGAGCCAAAGAAAGCTTTACATTGCCGTGCAGTTAAAATGAATAATATAAAGGTTATTTAACTTTGAAACGCGGCGTGTAACACTTGTTAACGTTTAGAACACACTTAATGTGAAAAAAAAATTTTATATGTTATTATTGATTAATCATTCAGAAAGCTTGTTCACTAATCAAGCGGAAATTCTGACGATACCGCTAGTTTATATTTTACAATTTCTGAAACTATGTCTCTAAAACTACGGTCGAACCGATCAAATTTTTTTTAGCATAAGGCAGGATAGAAATCGCAAGGCCGATGTTATCTAACACTAATTTCGCAACCAAATACTGTGCATATTATAATATTAATTAACATTATCGAATGTAGCTTGTCTTATTCGGGTGGGACTCAATCCAAGGACTAGTGATAAAAGTGGTACTTAGACTAGTAAGTGTTAACTAGTACTAGGCTAGATGAGCAAACTAGTACTAGACTAGGAATTTTGATTTTCGCCATAGAATAGACTACACTAGATAATTTTCCTGGACTAGATAACTAACTAGTATAGTCCAAATAATATGCAAATTTTTGACATAAATCACTAATTTACATAATTGATTAGGCTTGTATTATTGTCTTGCCAAACCTATGCTGCAACCAACTAAGTTATATTTTGTCTTTTTCAAAAAGGATTGATAACTGTGATAAAAAAATTTAAAATATGCGAATTGGTCATGAAAATCTTAGAGGGTTTATGCATCGCTTTAATAGTTTTTTTTTTAATTTTTAGTGTGTAGCGTAACCTGGAATTTTTAGTATGTAGCTTGAAATCTTGACTATCAGTTAAAGTTGTAAACGTAGCCTTGTTAATTAATGATTCTTTTAGATTTTCATGCTTGTTTGATTACTCATTTAGGAATGCAAGAGAACATCACTAGAACAATTTTTTGCTAAATCAAAAAACGCTACTCTCTTGATGACTGTAAACACCTTCTTTTTTAAGCTTGGTTAGTAAGGTGCAAATGTAGCTGGCGTACAATTTATAAATCAAATAATCACTATATTAGCTTTAATAATATTAGTCAAATAATATTAAAATTCTTTTATTTAAAAGGTTATCAAACAACTTTTCACTTTACAGTTATATTCATTTTTGGTTTAAAAGTGCGGTTCAGAGTAAACCTGTTTGTCTTCGACTTTGATGATTTTTTTGAAAACCTTATTCCTACCCATAATCGCACACAAAAATGTTTTCGTCAAAATATTTTTAGTGGTTCAGGAGATTTGACCCTTCAAAAACATTTTTTTGGTGATCTTGTACTTGAAAAATTGCTTAATGAGTATAAAAATTTAAATACAAATGATACACTCAAAGAACACGGAAACTTTTTATTTTCATTTGATACCTTGATTGTTAAGATTGCTGCAGCATTTGTTGAAACATAGTGTTTGCTGTTTGATGTACAAAAAAACCTGCGATTTTTGACCAAAAAGACGAAGTGTAGGAAAAAATTTGGGCAAACTTAATTCCTTTTTTCAACCGAACATTTCACATCAAAAATTATCCTGTGAGCAAAAACCAGTACATTATGCATAATTTTCACTATTTCATTGAAATGATCAAATAAAGCATTTGCGACAACTTTTTTATAGATACCATTCCTCAAAGATATAAAAACAAAAAAATCACTTAAAAAACAATAAAGTTTGAACACATTATATTTTCATCACTATAACATTAAAAACAGCGAACCAATTTTATCATTTTTATACATGTGCTTGTCTCCGAGCTTGGAGGGTTTTCAAAATCATATTTGATTGTGTATTAATTCCAAAAATATATCTTGAGTTATTGATAAAACTGTAACGGGTTAAATAAAAAATGAAAAATTTGTGAAGAATGCTAAAAAATTATTATTTTTGAGATTTAAAATATCAAAACAAACATTTTTTTGAAAAAACCAAAACTAAAATTTTATAATTTTTATGTTTAATTAGGGAACAAAACCAAACTGCATTAACCGGTAGTGAAACCCATTGAAAATTTATCTGAATTCGAAACCCTACCGATTCATCCACGCTACTCGCTCACAATATTTAAACTTGCTTAAGTTTTCCGCGACAAATGAATTCCTAAGTTTCGTGTTGTCGGCGAAAAAATGGCAGGTTTTTGTACAAAAAACGCAATCGCAATAACTACTGCAAAAATTTTAACAATCAAAGCATAAAAAAAGTAGGATGTAATCGCTTTCTTTAAGTGAATCATTTTAAACTTAAATTTTAATATTCATTGCACACTCTTTCAAGTATTCAGAATCATCAAAAAAACAATACATTTTCGGAGGGTCATATTTCATGAACCACTGAAAATATTTTGTTGGCTATTGGTGGAAAAAATAAGGTTTTCAAAAAAAATCATCAAAATTCAAGACAAAAGGTTTAACTTCATACCTTCCTTTTAAAACCAGGCAACTTCGATTTTCGATATATATTAAATAATAAAAATATTTAAAAATAAAGATTAGATTAAAGATTAATAAAGATTCTTAAGATTTTTTAAATGGGAAAAAATCTATTAATCAAATGTTAAAGAAAACAAAATTGAGATTTTACCATTTTTAAATTTGGCACTACCAGCGACGAACTCCCCTTTCATTTAAAGTAAAGCTCATTTAAAGTAAAGGAGTGTTTTTGGGACCTACAAGAATATACTTTTGCTCCAATATTTTGGGTACCCACTCTTTATATTTGTTCTCCAAAATAAGGAAGTATATCTTTGGAAAAAAACTTTTAAAAATAGAGCAAGAAAAACAGGCTATTTTTTCCTGGGCGTATGTTTAGACAAAAAAGATGCGGACTAGTATAAGGTGGACATATTTGGATCATAGGAAATAAGTATGTGGTTTGTGCATTTGCTTACTAAATAGAAAAATTGTACCATTATAAAAATAATTTGTTTATACGATAACTAATTCGATATCAAAGTCGTAGTTTCCAATAGTCTGATGCAATAAAAATTAAAAAAAAACATATTCACAACATCTTTAACAAACGCGAAATTGCCACTTTTTTTAAATTTATATTTTAACACGTAATATAACACTCTATTATAGAAAATGACGATTTCGTGCTTGTCAAAGATTGTTGTGAGTATGATTTTTTCCATTTTTATTACGTCAGGTTATAGGAAAACTAAAGTTTTTTGTGCAATTAGTTGACCGTATTTGCAAATCATTTTCGTAATGGTACAAATTTTTTTATTTAGTGAGCAACTGCACAAACCAGATGCTTATTTCTTATAGTCCAAAGATGTCCAGAGGACTAAATAGTTTAGGACTAGCTAAGATTTATGCGAGACTAATTAACAAATCAAAAACAAACTAAAGGTTAACCCAACGTGGCTGCAAGAGAGTTTCGTTGGATTAAAAAATGTCCCCCATTAAGTAACCATTCAAATCAGAAGAATCTGACGTCACTTTATCAGCCAAATATATTCGATTTAATACGGAGTATTTGCTTGATAACGTGACGTCAGATTCTTGTGATTTGAGGGGTTACTTAATTGGGGTATTATTTAATCCAACGAACAACTGTTGCAGTCACGTTGGGTTTATCTTTAGTATTAGGACTACGCAAAATTTTTGGTCTTTAACTTGTACAATACTAAAGTTAAAGTCTCCCAGGCTGAAATTAAGGGCGTAACCGCTCTCTGCCAGGAAGAAATAAACAATAAACCCACGAGCGAGAAAAATTTTAAAAAAAGTTTCAGCGGTTATTTAACCAATTATTATTTAGTTGCGTCATGTGTTTTTATGCACGTGATATTTTCTCAAAGAATGAGTGGTTACTTTACCACTCATTTATTTTCACCCTGATAGAATTTATCTTTAGTTAACGTTTGGGGAACTATAGTACTATACACTAGATAAAAAATCCTGGACTATTTTTATCACTACCAAGGACCTTCAGTATGCAAGACGTGTGTTCTGCCACTGTTTTTTTATTGTTTATCCCGGTAAGGACGGCTCTTGAACCTGCCTCCGGAAGACTGAAGGCAAGTTGTAGGCAGGTGAAACTGCCTCGGATGCAGATAGGAGGCAGGTGATCCTTCCTCATGTTGAAGCATACATAGGTTAGGGGGCAGGTAGGAGGCCGCTAAAACTGCATCGGAGACAGAGTAGAGGCAGGTAAAACTGCCTCGGAGGCAGCATGGAGGCAGGGTGGAAGAAGGTGTGAGGCAGGGTGGAAGGTGTGAGGCAGGGTGGAGGCAGGTAAAACTGCCTCGGAGGCAGCATGGAGGCAGGGTGGAAGAAGGTGTGAGGCAGGGTGGAGGCAGGTAAAACTGCCTCGGAGGCAGGTGACCCTGCCTCCTATATTGAAGCATATACAGGATAGGAGGCAGGTATGAGGCAGCTTAAACTGCCTCGAAGGCAAGTAGAAGGCAGGGTGGAGGCAGGTAGGAGGCAGCAAAATTTCCGATGGAGGCAGGTAAAAACCGTTTTTCCCAATTCAGGCGCCCCGTCCTTACCGGGTTAATGAACATATTCCGGCGATTTTTTTTAAATTTAATTTTCAGGTTCGCTGCTTGACCAGAGCGAACCCAAAACTTTCGATGGTGTCTGATATTGTTTCGAGACTCAAGGCTAAGATTCTCATAGTAATGTACTGATTTTTAAAGTGCTGGCGTTTTCTAAAAGGGATCCTCAACGATAATAGGTTATGAAAATTCCCAATAAAATTACTCGGGTGCAGATATTTTCTGGTCAAAAAATTCCATTCACGAACAATTAATTAATAAACTTATTTTTTATTCTTTGTGAATTATTTTTTTGCTGAATTCATATGCTGCATCAAAAATTTATAAATCAGTAATTTGTCAATTTTGAATGTTTCCACAAAGTGGGTGGTCCATAAAAAGCTAGACTTAAATTGTGTCCCGAAAAGAACCTGGCGCCTGTTTTTAGCTGCCTCTATCACTAATTTTGCTGCTTTTTACGTTTGTACTTTTTAAACTAACCTACCTCCAAGGCATAAATTTATCTACCTCTAGATGTGTATATAGGATAAAGAGCCTTATTTGGAAAGGCAGGTTTTGACTTGCCTCCATTGCTAATGTTGCTGTTTTTTACGTGCCACCTTCTAAATTAACCTCCGTCCAGGGCATAAATTTAGCTGCCTCAAGATGTCTGCACTTTAACACACATAGAAAGGCCACTAACATTCTAAGGCCGTCAGCCTACTCTAGCTGCAAAACATGTTTTGCTGCCTCCGAATTACCGAAGGCAGTTATTACGAAAGCAGACAACCGCGTGCGTGGGTCGTACACAGTAAATATTTTATTAACCTACTATTATCAAAAATATAATATAATATACGAAAAAATGTGCAACTCCTATATAAAAAAGTACGGAAAAGTACGCCATTATAATGAGCCTTTTCATTTAAATGACACTCTCCACTATAATGGCATAGTAGTCATTTTAATTCGCCGAGTTAAAATGGAGAGGAAGCCATTATAATAGCCATTCATTGATTTAATTTCATTTCATATATACTCACAAGTGTAATACTGTCCGGGCCGCGCGAGTTTTTTCGTGTTGGTTTAATACTGTTCAACACGCAAAAACTCGTGCAGCCCGGACAGTATTACACTTGTGAGTATATATGAAGTGAAATTAAATCAATAAATGGCTATTATAATAGCTTCCTCTCCATTTTAACTCGCCGAATTAAAATGACTACTATGCCATTATAGTGGAGAGTGTCATTTAAATTGAGAGGCTCATTATAATGCCCTATTTTTCCGTACTTTTTATATAAGATGTATTTCTGTTTTTGCTGTATTTAACGAGCGGGATTCGGAGTTTAATATATAGGTTGCACATTTTTCGGTATATTATATATTTTTGCTATTATCATAATAAAAAATGTACAAAACAATCTGTGCTGTATTTTATTATTGTAAAAAACACCGGACTGAATATTTTATTACTGTATCATCTTGAAAAATGTACTGTACAAAGCTCTGCGCAAAAACACTTATTTCTATAACCATTAACACGAACCCGTGTAGTGCTCTTACACTTTTTACAAGAATGTGACACTAATTCAGCATGCCGAGTATTAACATTCTAAAAATTTTGGCGGACCATGATTTCACCCAATTATTATATAGGTGACGTGTCTTTTCCTAACTTTTGTACAAAGTGAAATTGTTTCAAACACCTTGCATCGGGATTAAACACTATTAAAAGTTTCCCCAATATCCGAAACTTCGCCCCATTTTTTCAGTTTATTATTTTGTCAATCTTTTTATAAAGTAATTTTTTCTAAATTTATTAAAAACAACAAAAAATTAGTCCTAAAATGTGAACAAAATAACTGAAAATATATTTTAGGTTTAAAAAAGTTTGAAATCGCTTATTTAAAAATCGAATCTCCAGAGGTCCTTCGTCTTTAAATGACCGGAGCTCCAGAGCATGAAATTCGAGAGTAGAAACATCTGTAATTAAAAAATATGCCACTTTCACATACCTATTCTAAAAATCTGGTTAACATTTAACTGCCCCTACCTTAAACACATTGAGTAACGCTTTTAAAATACTATCAGCAAAATTTTAAAAATTTGTCACATTCTTAATTATATTTTTATATCACTAAATCATATATTAATATTTACAGAACACAAACAATGATAATCTTTTATAGACGGACACATTCATATTACATATTTTGTTTTAACAGTACATTCGGTTGTTTATCATTCATTTAGATCCTACAAAATTTGTTGACAAGTCTAAAAAAATTATAAAAACTTTAATATTTAAATTACTTTATATTTTAAAATAAAACTTTGATGGTCCGATAGAGTGCGAATATTTAAAAATATGTATCGTGGGACTTTTTAAGATATAATGTACAGTTTGACAAGAGCTAATTTTTATGGCATACTTAAATATGCAAAGCAAAAGTCTGCAAAAAATAATACAACAACCGTACGTAATCTTAAGTAGCTATAACAAGATGAAAACAAAACCAAAGTGCGAAGAAAAAACGAAACAACATTAAATTACACACTTAAAAAGGTCATTTTAAATTTAGTCTTAAATTTTGAATAGACTGTATCCTTTTGTATGAGGTCTATGAATTTATTGTGTCATGACGATAAAAACAAAATAAAAACAGTAATTTAACTAGAGATATAATATTCCTAGGATCCAGAATGACGTTACAGAATTCCGACCAATTAAAACCCAAGGGCCTCCGGAGCTCAACCTCTTAAATGTTGTAATCTTATTTAAAATAGCTTATTAAAGTAAATAATAAATAAGGAAAATCTTTATAGAAAAATTCGCAAACGGTGTGGTTTGATTCTTTAATTATTTAGAAAATACAAAGATACAGTGGAATTTTAAAGCCCCGGGAAGCATCAATACGGAATTTGAATTAAACAAAAATAGACGAAGTTATGCAAAAAAATCGATTTCCATTTTTCTCCAGTAGCACGTAATAGCAAAAAACCAAAAAGCTTAAATAATAATAAAATACGAAAGCGTGAAAAAGATAAAAATATAGTAATATAGTAAAACACAAGCTGAAATACTCAAAATTTTGGAGCAATAAATAGTGTGTATATAAAACATACAGATACAGTCACAGTCATATTGCAAAAAATAGACAGCGCAGTAATGCAGTCTTAGGAGCCGGACATATAAGCGGGGCTCTTTATTTTTAAAGTTTGGTTAGATACTTCTAGCTGAATCACTAATTGCACAACCAAATACAACGCGTATTAAATAGACATCAATTCGAAATTAAATTAATAAATTATAACTTTGATTTTTTGTTTGGTCAGGGGTGTCCCTGGCAATCCCAAATTGTAGAATATTGTTCGGACATATTGGATGATATTTATTTCAATAATCTACCAGATATTGTAATTACATATAAAGCAACAAATATCGTTTTTTGTTATAGTCACCCTGAATATAATAGTGAATATTTTAATATTAAACTGAGCTAAAAACTAACAGTTTAAATTTAGCTGACGATTCAGGTCTGTAACATATTTTTTAAATAAGCTATTAAATGTCAGCCGCACAAAAATTGCATAACAAAAATTACCAAAATAAGAAGAAAACAAAGACGAACAAGTATTGAAGGGAACAAAATTATTATAAAGGCAGGTTACACTGCAACGGTAAAACTTATAAATAAATATAAAGTAAACCGGACTATAATTTACATGTGTGAGTACGCATAAACTATCGAATTGCGATGCCCCCAAAATTTAGTACTCAAATTATTTGAATTAAGATTTACGCTATTGAACGGACTATAATTGAAAATGATATGCAGGTGAGGTATTGTCGTTAATTTCTGGATACTTTATGAATATTTAAAGTTCATTGCGCAGAACAACCTACCAATCTATTGTGCACACTACATACATAACTAACATTCAAGTGAACAGATGGAAAAACTTATTCAACGATGGCAAATTAAAAAAAAATTGTAAGCGTGATTTTACTTTGTGTCAACAACAAGAAACTTGAAAACTGAATATTTAAAACTAAATGAACTTTTACAGATAAGTGTTTACTTGTACTCAAATAACTGTATGCTTATTAACTTATTACATTCAAAAATTAGTGAAGCGTAGTTTTGAAACACTGATGTGTAACAGAAAAATTGTGTTTTTGCTTATACAAAAAATGTTAAAATATTTGCTTATTTGCTTGATACTCGTGAACGCTTTATCCGTTACACTACCCAGCCCCCGATAATCAATACTAATTCACGTTTTCAAACGACTTGTGTTTAACAGTATTAAAAAAATGCAATTTAACGATTTTGCCACAACGAATAAGATCAAAGCACTCGGATAAATATTCACAGTTTACAGTATTAAGAGTCCAGTAAGCTAGGCTTACATCTACACATCATATGACATAAACGCATAAATATATCAAACACACAACGATTCCTGCAGGACCATCAAAACACATGGATTTGTTACTTTTTGTTTACTAGGTAATAATTAATGCATGGAGGAACAAATTGGAGTATTAAATATATTCTGGTATAGGCCAATTACGCTCGGGTGATCCAATAATTAACTACCGGTATTAAAAATTAAGACCGTAGTTGAGCAAGGGGGGTTGGGTGGAGGGGGTTATAGCTCCCACAAAAAAATCCCGATTATAGCGGACACCCCCCTAAAATTTGGGGTGTCCCAATACTAAAAACGCTAAAAATGGGGTATTTAAGGTATACACAAAAAATTTTTTTCGAGACACTTATCCCCCAAATTTCAAGGGTCGGGCAGACCTGTGCACGGTCTGAAAATGCCCCCCCCGTTTTATTGGAGGATTTGCCCCCCCCCCGTTTTATTGCCCCCCCGCCAAAAAATGAAAAAGTACCCTAAAAATATGACGCCATTTTTGACCTATGATGACGCCATCATCGCTAATTTTTTGCAGTTTTTAGCCTATTTCAATGTATTTTAAGCCATTTTAGACCTATTTTTACCTTATTTCCGCTTTTTTTGTCCCTTTTTCCTTCTTTTTTTCTCTTCTTTCTCCTTTTTTTTCTCTTTTTCCTTCTTTTTACCCTGCTTGCCGTCCGTTTTATTGCGTCTCCCGTTTCAAAAAAGATGCCCCCCGTGCCCCCCCCCTTTAGTCCCCCGTTTTAACCCCGGGGGGGGGGGGCAGTGCAATGTTTGGGTCGGGCATAAAATCAGGAGGCTACCCACTATGATTAAGATCTGTCTGTGATACGGTTCGGCGATGCCTCTTGTTTTGGATGCTTCTCTCTGCTTAAAAGGGAAAAAATATTTTGTTATTTTCGATAAAAATTTTTTCAACTTTTAAAGTCCATAGGGCCCTGTTTTTGTAAAATGTGTTGTTCAACCAAAAGATGTCCATGAAGTTTTTTTTTTTTTTAATTTCAACCCCTTTATGACATTCCCCTGTCTGTAAGCTTTGCAATTATATCTCATTTACCCCATATCTTTTTGCTGGTTGGGGAGGAAGATCGTTCTTTTTTTAGTGAAAAAACGTTGTCCAGCACTAAGATGTCCATGTTAATCTTACCAAAAAACATGACATTTTGGTGTTACATTGGATAATTACTCTTATCAATAAGTTCGATCTAATTCGAAGACAAAAAATTTCACTTTCCGAAATCCATAGGTTTCTCCTTTTTTCGTGAAATGTTTTGTCCAGATTAAAGATGTCCATGCAAATTTTTTTCTAAATTTAAACATCTTTATGACATTCTCCCGACCGTAAGCTTTGCAATGATATCTCATTTAGCCCAATCCCTTTTGTGGTTGGTGAGCAAAGTATTTCCCTTCTTTAATGAAAAAAACGTTGTCCAGTATAAAAATGTCCATGTTCATTTTTTCAAAAATCATAATATTCTGACTTTACATTGCCTAATTACTTTTTCCAGAAGTTTAGTCAATTTAGGCAAAAAGTTGTTTAAGTTCCAAAATCCATAGGGTCCTTTGGTGAAAACGCGTTGTCCAGTATAAAGATGTCCATGTAAGTTGTTTCAAAATTTCAACCCCCCTACGACATTCCCTGGGGTATAAGCTTTCCAACGATACCTCATTCACCTTAATCCGTTGGGTGGTTAGGGAGGAGTTAGGGAACACACAAACTCACAGACAGACACACACACACACACACACGCACGCACGCACGCACGCACGCACGCACGCACGCACGCACGCACGCACGCACGCACGCACGCACCCACACACACACACACACACACACACACACACACACACACACACACACACACACACACACACACACACACACACACACACACACACACACACACACACACACACACACACACACACACACACACACACACACACACACACACACACACACACACACACACACACACACACACACAGACATTACGTCTATTTATATATAGATCTTTTTTTTAATATAGACCCACGCGACTTGGTTGAAAAGGCTGGACCCAAAGTAAGTCGTTTCAAGTTTTTCTTAAGCGCAAAATAGTTTCAAATTTTTTTTTTCAACTTTCCGGTCACAAAAGCCAAGAAAAACAGAAGCCGGATTCAAACCAAACATGTTGGTGTCGGAAAGTATTTTGGTAGTTTTTTGTTATCATGATTAATTTTTTAAAATTTTTTTCTCAGGACAACCTGTTCTCATTGAATTATTTAGAAAATAAAAAATACCAATAGCACCAGTGATAATTTTTTTACAAAAATCTATCAAGTTGGTAGTTTTAACTTTTGATTTTTTTCATGGGAAACCCTGTACTCTGCGAATTTATATAAAAATATACTCTAAGATTTACTAGATTTTTTAACCTTTCATTTTCTAGGGAAAGAAAACAACGGTTAGCGATCGAGAACCACTAACAGAAGACGTTTTATAACAGTAAATTATGTGTGTTTTTGGTGGATTTTGAAACTTGTATTTAATATCAAAACAACAACACCTCCGCCTAGAAGTGCCGTTAAGATTCTATTACTCAGCAAATAATAATAATAAATTATTTTAATGTTATAAAAATTTACGATTGTTTCAATTTGCTACCTGAAAAATTGTTTGTTGTTCGTACGTTTTTTGTATTAATGTACGGTTAGTCAGCGCAGTGAAGTGAAATGGTAAAAAAATGATTGATGAAAAAGAAAATTATGACCGTGTTAAGGTAATTATTATTTTATTGGGTAGTTAAAAAATTCCATTATTGCTGGCTTTATAAACTTAAAAAAATGACTTTTATTAGCTGTATTTAGTTATTTTTATTAACGCATAATAAAACAAAAATAATATTTTTATATTATATAGCTTTTTATCTTAACTTGTGTGTGCTATTTAATTTATGTGCTATAAGCAAACTACGCAAAAGTGATCCATAAACAGTTAGAGGTATGTTAGGCATACCAATATAAATTCAGCATTAAATTCGTTGTCCTGTCCTGCATGGTTTCTGCGTAAAGACTTTTTAATTAGCAGGCCTTATAATTAATTAATTATAAGATTAATTATTAGACCTGAGAATTATTTTAAGATTGATGTCCCCTCTCCCTCCCAATAGGGAAGGGGGAATGCATTTCTAAAATGAGGCCAGAAGGTTATATATTTTTGAAAACGGCCGGATGTGTAAAAAAAGGAAAAAATAAAAAAAAACAAATGACAACAAAGAAAAAAATAACGTAGGTAAGATAGACAAAAAATAGGTTAAAATATGTCATAAACTGTTAAAATTTTACGACAAAAAAAATCGAAAATAGCAAAATATTTTTTCCCTTTTAAGCAAGAGAAGCACCAAAACAAGAGGCATCGCCGAACCGTGCACAGACAGATCTTAATCATAGGTGGGTAGCCTCCTGGATTTTGGAAGGAGGGGTATACCCGACCCAAACATGTGCACTGCCCCCCCCCCCCGGGGTTAAAACGGGGGGGGACAATTCCAAAACGGGGGGGGCACGGGGGGCAACTTTTTTAAAACGGGGGGCGCAATAAAACGGGGGGCAAGAAGGGGGGAAGAAAAAAAGAGAAAAAAGGAGAAAAAAAGAAAAAAGAAGGAAAAAAAGGGACAAAAAAACGAAAACAATGTAAGAATAGGTCTAAAATGGCTTAAAATACATTGAAATAGGCTAAAAACAGCAAAAAAATTCACGATGATGGCGTCATCATAGGTCAAAACGGCGTCATAATTTTAGGGTACTTTTTAACTTTTTGGCTGGGGGGGGGGCAATAAAACGGGGGGGGGGGGGAAATCCTCCAATAAAACGGGGGGGGCATTTTCAACGTGCACAGGTCTGCCCGACCCTTGAAATTTGGGATAATGTTCAAAAAAATTTTTTGTGTATACCTTAAATACCCCATTTTTACGTTTTTATATTGGGACACTCAAATTTTTAGGGGGTGTCCGCTATAATCGGGATTTTTTTGTGGGAGCTATAACCCCCTCCACCCCACCCCCCTTGCTCAACTACGGTCTTAAATTTTAATACCGGTAGTTAATTAATGGATCACCCGAGCGTAATTGGCCTAAACCAGAATATATTTAATACTCCAATTTGTTCCTCCATGCATTAATGATTACCTATAAACAAAAAGTAACAAATCCATGTGTTTTGATGGTCCTGCAGGAATCGTTGTGTGTTTGATATATTTATGCGTTTATGTCATATGATGTGTAATGTAACCTAGCTTACTGGACTCTTAATACTGTAAACTTGAATATTTATCCGAGTGCTTTGATCTTATTCGTTGTGGCAAAATCGTTAAATTGCATTTTTTTAATACTGTTAAACACAAGTCATTTGAAAACGTGAATTAGTATTGATTATCGGGGGCTGGGTAGTGTAACGGATAAAGCGTTCACGAGTATCAAGCAAATAAGCAAATATTTTAACATTTTTTGTATAAGCAAAAACACTTTTTCTGTTACACATCATTTAAAACTACTTCATAATTTTTAATTAATAATATACATACATTTATAAAACACTATCTTAAAATTCATTTATTTTAAATATTCTTTCCCCTCCTAAAATAACTACGGGTCCCCAAAAAACCCTCACCCCCCCTTCCACTACCTAATTTTATCCAAAAAACACCTCCCCCCTCAACCTTCCCAAAACCCCCCCCTTTATCCCCCCCCCCCCCCCAAAAAACCAATCCCCTACCCCCCCTCTTATTCTACCCTATTCCTTTTTTTTCCCTTCCTTCTTTTCTTCTCTTTTTCTCCTTTTTTTCTCTTTTTCCCCCCCCTCTCCCCCCCTTTATCCCCCCCTTTAAAAATTCCCCCCCCCCATCCCCGTACCCGGGGGGGGGCAGTGCACATGTCTGGGTCGGGTATACCCCTCCTTCCAAAATCCGGGAGGCTACCCACCTATGATTAAGATCTGTCTGTGCACGGTTCGGCGATGCCTCTTGTTTTGGTGCTTCTCTTGCTTAAAAGGGAAAAAAATATTTTGTTATTTTCGATTTTTTTGTCGTAAAATTTTAACAGTTTATGGACATATTTTAACCTATTTTTTGTCTATCTTACCTACGTTATTTTTTTCTTTGTTGTCATTTGTTTTTTTATTTTTTCCTTTTTTACACATCCGGCCGTCTTAAAAAATATATAACCTTCTGGCCTCATTTTAGAAATGCATTCCCCCTTCCCTATTGGGAGGGAGAGGGGACATCAATCTTAAAATAATTCTCAGGTCTGATAATTAATCTTATAATTAATTAATTATCAGGCCTGCTAATTAAAAAGTCTTTACGCAGAAACCATGCAGGACAGGACAACGAATTTAATGCTGAATTTATATTGGTATGCCTAACATACCTCTAACTGTTTATGGATCACTTTTGCGTAGTTTGCTTATAGCACATAAATTAAATAGCACACACAAGTTAAGATAAAAAGCTATATAATATAAAAATATTATTTTTGTTTTATTATGCGTTAATAAAAATAACTAAATACAGCTAATAAAAGTCATTTTTTAAGTTTATAAAGCCAGCAATAATGGAATTTTTTAACTACCCAATAAAATAATAATTACCTTAACACGGTTATAATTTTCTTTTTCATCAATCATTTTTTTACCATTTCACTTCACTGCGCTGACTAACCGTACATTAATACAAAAAACGTACGAACAACAAACAATTTTTCAGGTAGCAAATTGAAACAATCGTAAATTTTTATAACATTAAAATAATTTATTATTATTATTTGCTGAGTAATAGAATCTTAACGGCACTTCTAGGCGGAGGTGTTGTTGTTTTGATATTAAATACAAGTTTCAAAATCCACCAAAAACAAACATAATTTACTGTTATAAAACGTCTTCTGTTAGTGGTTCTCGATCGCTAACTGTTGTTTTCTTTCCCTAGAAAATGAAAGGTTAAAAAATTTAGTAAATCTTAGAGTATATTTTTATATAAATTCGGAGAGTACAGGGTTTCCCATGAAAAAAATCAAAAGTTAAAACTACCAACTTGATAGATTTTTGTAAAAAAAAATTATCACTGGTGCTATTGGTATTTTTTTATTTTCTAAATAATTCAATGAGAACAGGTTGTCCTGAGAAAAAATTTTTAAAAAATTAATCATGATAACAAAAAAAACTACCAAAATACTTTCCGACACCAACATGTTTGGTGTGAATCCGGCTTCTGTTTTTCTTGGCTTTTGTGACCGGAAAGTTGAAAAAAAATTGAAACTATTTTGCGCTTAAGAAAAACTTGAAACGACTTACTTTGGGTCCAGCCTTTTCAACCAAGTCGCGTGGGTCTATATTAAAAAAAATATCTTTATATAAATAGACGCAATGTGTGTGTGTGTGTGCGCGCGTGTGTGCGTGCGTGCGTGCGCGTGTGTGTGTGTGTGTGTGTGTGTGTGTGTGTGTGTGTGTGTGTGTGTGTGTGTGTGTGTGTGTGTGTGTGTGTGTGTGTGTGTGTGTGTGTGTGTGTGTGTGCGTGGTGCGTGCGTGCGTTCGTTCGTTCGTGCGTGGTGTCTGTGTGCGTGCGTGCGTGCGTGCGTGCGTGCGTGCGTGCGTGCGTGCGTGCGTGCGTGCGTGCGTGCGTGCGTGCGTGCGTGCGTGCGTGTGAGTGTGTGTGTGTGCGTGTGTTTGTGTGTGTGTGTGTGTGTGTGTGTGTGTGTGTGTGTGTGTGTGTGTGTGTGTGCGTGCGTGCGTGCGTGCGTGTGTGCGTGTGTGTGTGCGTGCGTGCGTGCGTGCGTGCGTGCGCGGGGTCGTCGTGAGTCTGTGTGTTCCCTAACTCCTCCCTAATCACCCAACGGATTAAGGTGAATGAGGTATCGTTGGAAAGCTTATACCCCAGGGAATGTCGTAAGGGGGTTGAAATTTTGAAACAACTTACATGGACATCTTTATACTGGACAACGCGTTTTCACCAAAGGACCCTATGGATTTTGGAACTTAAAAAACTTTTTGCCTCAGAATTGACTCAAACTTATTGGAAAGAGTAATTAGGCAATGTAAAGCCAGAATATTATGATTTTTGAAAAAATGAACATGGACATTTTTATACTGGACAACGTTTTTTTCATTAAAGAAGGGAAATACTTTGCTCACCAACCACAAAAGGGATTGGGCTAAATGAGATATCATTGCAAAGCTTACGGTCGGGAGAATGTCATAAAGATGTTTAAATTTAGAAAAAAATTTGCATGGACATCTTTAGTCTGGACAAAACATTTTCACAAAAAAGGGAAACCTATGGATTTTGGAAAGTGAAAATTTTTTGTCTTTGAATTAGCTCGAACTTATTGATAAGAGTAATTATCCAATGTAAAACCAAAATGTCATGTTTTTGGTAAGATTAACATGCACATCTTAGTGCTGGACAACGTTTTTTCACTAAAAAGAGGAACGACCTTCCTCCCCAACCAGCAAAAAGATTGGGGTAAATGAGATATAATTGCAAAGCTTACAGACAGGGGAATGTCATAAAGGGGTTGAAATTAAAAAAAAAACTTCATGGACATCTTTTGGTTGAACAACACATTTTCACAAAAACAGGGCCCTATCCTATGGACTTTGAAAGTTGAAAAAATTTTTATCTTCAAATTGGTTCAAACTTATTGATAACAGTAATTTGCCAATGTAAAGCCAGAATATCATGTTTTTGGAAAAATAAACATGGGCATCTTTATGCTTGAAAACTTTTTTTCCACTAAAAGGGGCAACGAACTTTCTTCTTAACCACGAAAAGGATTGGGCTAAATGAGATATCATTGCGAAGCTTAAGTTTCAAGGAATGTCATAAAAGGGTTGAATGTTTAAAAAAATAAATAACAAGGATATTTTTAGGCTGGACAACGCATTTTGACCAAAAGGGGGCTTTTTCCCAACCACAAAACGGATTGGGCTAAATGAGGTACCATTGCAAAGCTTACAGTCTGAAGAATGTCATAAATGGGTTAAAATTTTTAAAAAAATAACATGGACATCTTTATATTGGACAACATATTTTTACCAAAGATGGAAGAACCTTCCTCCCCAACCACAGAAAAAATTAGGATAAATGAGATATTATGGGAAACTTTATAGTTCAGGGAGCATCATAAGGTGGTTAAAATTAGTAAAAAATTAACACGGACATCTTTATGCTGAACAACATATTTTCACCAAAAGAGGGAAAGACCCTTCTCCCCAACTAAAATTGAGTTGGTAACTAGAGTATCACTGTAAAGCTTACAGTCACGGGAATGGTATAAAAGGGTTGAATTTTGAAAAAAAATTATAGTAAATGAATATAAAAATTGCGGGAAAAATTATTTGTCAGCCGTATGGCTGACACGGGCTACTACTTGTATCAAGAAAAACTAGAAAGGGCTTACTTACTTTGGACCCAGCCTTTGCAACCAAGTTGCGTGGGTCTACATTTTAAAAAAGTATATCAAATTGTATTGAACGCGTTCAAGAAAAACTAGAAACGGCTTACTTTGGGTCAGGCCTTTGTGACCGGGAAGTATACGGTGGCCGGTTGAGTGGGACTATATATTTTTTAAAATATATCAATTATATTAAACGTGGTCAAGAAAAACCTGTAACGTTTTGCTGTTTTAAAAAAAGGATATAACCCATACATGGACACGGGGGGGGGGGGTTGGGGGGGGGAGTTAACCCCCCCCCCCCCCAAATTCTGAGAAGTGGGGTTTAACCCCCCCCCCCCACTCAGAAGTGGGGGGGAGAAAAAGTTAACCCCCCCCCCCAATTTTGGAAAAATGAAGAAAAAAATGTCTTTAAAATGACTTCTAACTGCCTCCAAACTTAAGTTTTGAGGTCAAAATGAATGTTTTAAGCAATAAAAAGCTCAAAAATGCAATAAAAAGGGCTTTTTGACCTAAAATTAGTGTTTTTAACCTATTTTTCCTTCAAAATCGAAAAACGATATGGGTAAAATGCACTCCAGAAAAAAACGATATGGGTATTTTGCGTTTCTCAGATTTTAACCTCCCACCCTAATTTGGGGTTTAACCCCCTCCCCCCACTCCAGACCAACTTGCCCATGTATGATATAACCTTTTGAATATGATGATATGATATGATATAACCAAGAGAAACTTGAAACGACTTACTTTGGGTTCGGCTTTTGGGACTGGGAAGTATACAATGGAAAATTGAGTGAGTCTATTTTTTAAAAAAGGACAATTTTAATTATATTGAACACGCTTAGGAAAAACTTAAAAGGGTTTATTTTGGGTCCGGCCTTTCTGCAAAGAAGTATACAGTGACCGGTTGAGTAAGTTTATATTTAAAAAAAGGATATTAATAAAATGTATTGAATGCGCTCAAGAAAAACAAGAAAGTGCTTACTTTGGGTCCGACCTTTGTTACCGGGAAGTATAAGGTCGCTGGTTGAGTGGGATTTTACTTAAAAAGAGATATTAATTGCATTTAATGCGCTCAACAAAAACCTGAAACGTCTTATTTTGGGTCAGGCCTTTGTGACCGGGAAGTATACAGTGGCTGGTTGAGTGAGTTGATACTTAAAAACGATTATTAATTGCATTGAATGCGCTCAACAAAAACCTAAAACGTCTTACTTTGGGCGGCCATGTGATCGGGAAGTATACACTGGCTGGTTGAGTGGGTTTATACTTAAAAAAGGAAATTAATTGTATTGAATGCGCTCAACAAACACCTGAAACGTCTTACTTTGGGTGGCTTTATGACCGGGAAGTATACAGTGGCTGGTTGAATGGGTTTATACTTAAAAAAGGATATTAATTGTATTGAAAAAACCTGAAACGTCTAACTTTGGGTCAGGCCTTTGTGACCGGTAAGTATACAGTGGCTGGTTGAGTGAGTTGATACTTAAAAACGATTATTAATTGCATTGAATGCGCTCAACAAAAACCTAAAACGTCTTACTTTGGGCGGCCTTTGTGATCGGGAAGTATACACTGGCTGGTTGAGTGGGTTTATACTTAAAAAAGGAAATTAATTGTATTGAATGCGCTCAACAAACACCTTAAACGTCTTACTTTGGGTGGCTTTATGACCGGGAAGTATACAGTGGCTGGTTGGATGGGTTTATACTTAAAAAAGGATATTAATTGTATTGAAAAAAACCTGAAACGTGTTACTTTGGGTCAGGCCTTTGTGACCGGGAAGTATACAGTGGCTGGTTGAGTGAGTTGATACTTAAAAACGATTATTAATTGCATTGAATGCGCTCAACAAAAACCTAAAACGTCTTACTTTGGGCGGCCTTTGTGATCGGGAAGTATACACTGGCTGGTTGAGTGGGTTTATACTTAAAAAAGGAAATTAATTGTATTGAATGCGCTCAACAAACACCTGAAACGTCTTACTTTGGGTGGCTTTATGACCGGGAAGTATACAGTGGCTGGTTGAATGGGTTTACACTTAAAAAAGGATATTAATTGTATTGAAAAAACCTGAAACGTCTAACTTTGGGTCCGGCCTTTGTGACCGGGAAGTATACAGTGGGTGGTTGAGTAGGTTGATACTTAAAAAAGAATATTAATTGCATTGAGTGCGCTCCAAAAATACCTAAAACGTCTTACTTTGGGCGGCCTTTGTAACCGTGAGGTATACAGTGGCTGGTTGAGTGGGTTTATACTTAAAAAAGGATAATAATATTAATTGTATTGAATGCGCTCAACAAACACCTGAAACGTCTTACTTTGGGCGGTTTTATGACCGGGAAGTATACAGTGGCTGGTTGGGAGGGTTTATACTTAAAAAAAGGATATTATTTGTATTGAATGCGCTCAACAAACACCTGAAACGTCTTACTTTGGGCGGCTTTATGACCCGGAAGTATACAGTGGCTGGTTGAGTGAGTTTATACTTAAAAAAGGATATTAACTGCATTTAATGCGCTAAACAAAAACCTGAAACGTCTTATGTTGGGTTAGGTCTTTGTGACCGGGAAGTATACAGTAGTGGGTTTATACTTAAAAAAGGATATTAATTGCATTTAATGCGCTCAACAAAAACCTGAAACGTCTTACTTTGGGTTAGGTCTTTGTCACCGGGAAGTATACAGTGGCTGGTTGATTGGGCTTATACTTAAAAAAAGGATATTATTTGTATTGAATGCGCTCAACAAACACCTGAAACGTCTTACTTTGGGCGGCTTTATGACCGGGAAGTATACAGTGGCTGGTTGAGTGGGTTTATACTTAAAGAAGGATATTAATTGCATTTAATGCGCTCAACAAAAACCTGAAACGTCTTACTTTGGGTTCGGTCTTTGTCACCGGGAGGTATACAGTGGCTGGTTGAGTGGGTTTATACTTAAAGAAGGATATTAATTGCATTGAATGCGCTTATCAAAAACCTGAAACGTCTTACTTTGGGTCCGGCCTTTGTGACCGGGAAGTATACAGCGGCTGGTTGAGTGGGTTTATACTTAAAAAAGGATAGTAATTGCATTGAATACGCTCCAAAAAAACCTGAAACGTCTTACTTTGGGTCTGGTCTTGGTGACCGGGAAGTATACAGCGGCTGGTTGAGTGGGTTTATACTTAAAAAAGGATATTAATTGCATTGAATGCGCTCAACAAAAACCTAAAACGTCCTACTTTGGGTCCGGCCTTTGTGACCGGGAAATATACAGTGGCAGGTTGAACGGGGTCCAAGTCAGGCGGACCGGTGGGATGATACTGTTCTTCCTCCAGTGTTAACTGCAGACGGTCGCTTGTACCCACAAAATCCACATCCTCCACCTCAAAAAACACAAACCGTAACTAAACACATTTTGTAGAAAATAAATAACCAAATAATAAATTGAATAAATAAACAACATAATTACAGTTAAAACAGTTTAAAGAGGGTTATATTTACCAAACCACTCTATCCCATCTAATATTGTTGGGAACGTATTTTTGACAGCCTTTATAGTCAACCAAACCAAAAAGAAGCATAATTTTAAAGTTCTAAATGAAAAATTTACAAGCATTTTTGCGCTTCGCTTTGCGCAGTTCGTGATTGTTTTGAATTTATTTATGATTGTAAACAACAGTTTATTCATTTGTTTTCCGATGGCATACGTATATTTAGT
Organism: Microlaimidae sp. YZB2_3; assembly: GCA_030248175.1. Lineage (NCBI taxonomy): Eukaryota > Metazoa > Nematoda > Chromadorea > Desmodorida > Microlaimidae > Microlaimidae sp. YZB2_3. Next base: position 14,143 of record JASAMX010001893.1, on the reverse strand, counting down.
TAACACTGCTAATCAACTATAATAATTTTTAAATAACTCTGAAATTTAACTGAAAGCAACGAATATGAGCAAAATGATCTGTGGCTGTTACATAAATCATGCTTTATATAAAATTAATTCTAATTGTTTAAACCAAAATAACTCACTGTCCTGCGGTAGACCGGATTATCAAAATTCATTGTTTTATAAGGCGAGTTAGCATTTTTCTTCCACCATAAATAAGCCACCTACAAAAATTAAGCGATTAATGAGTAGTCTGGTGATTTTTTACAATTATTTCAATAATTCATTTAGACTCAAAACAAAAACATTATTATTTTGTAAACAGCATTGTTTCCTCCTTTTTTTGTCAATGAGTCAACTTTTTATTGTTTGAGTATTTTGAAATATTAATACTTTATTAATTTATAAACAAAATAATTTTAACAAAAATAACAAAATAAAATAAACAAAAAGGACAAAATGGTAATTTTTGCTCTGCATTGCAACTAGTTTACCACTAACCGCTGCGCAATAAAAACTGTTTAAAGACACCTTAAGGTCTCTCCGGACAGTGTTATTGCAGAGCGTTCAGTAGTAAACCAATTGCAATAAAGAGCAAAAATTACCCATTTTTATTTACACACAATTTAGTTTTGAATTATATTATACTTTTGGTTATTATAATATTTTAAGATATTCAAATGACGAAAATTTGACTAATTGGCGAAAAGCAGACAACAAATCCTGTTTACAATAATGATGTTTTTTGAATTTATGTGAAATTAATTTTTAAAATTATAAAAAAATAAAAAAAAACATTATTAAAATTTAAAAAAAAATTGTGGCCAAATCTGTTTTATGTAGGAATCGATCTCGGGACCTTTCAAAAAGGTGATGAAGCGCTAACCGACTACGCCACTGCTACCATGGGATGATGAGCTTTAAAAGCGATTTATAAACTCACCCTCTGAAATAAATCGATACGACGCACGATAGAAGTATTTATGCGTTAAAAAATACAAAAGATATTATGGCCTTCCAAAAATTATAAATTTCAATAGAAATATACTATCTGGAGCTTTAAATTTTACCAAATTAAATTAAATCGAAGTTTTAACGAAATTTTGAAAAAATTAACTTCCATTTTTCACGGAAAATTCTTTATACCAACAATATTCAGTTTAATTTTTACGTACGTAAAAGAGGGTAACTGTGTCTCTCTTTTGGAAATTTTTTTAAAATAAATAGTGTGCAGTAAAAATTTTTAAGGGTTTTAAAAAAATTTCATTGCAATTTGATTTTTAATATCAATTATTTCAATTACTTACAATAATATAATGAATGTTCACTTTATAATCGTGATATTTCTGCCTTTTTAACACTCATATAAATTTTTTAGTGAAATATTACTGATTTCACGAGATCTCGTATGCCGAAAATCGCGATTTTCCATACTTAAGAAAACTGTCCGGAGAGACCTTAAGGGCTAAAATACATAATAATATTTTGTAATTATTTGTATTTTATATTTTATAAACTAAAACTTACGGCTCCAATCGTTAAACATATCACAGCAAGTATACCCAGTGTAATTAGCGCCACCTTACTTGTTCTGCTTCCCAAGGCGCTCGAAATCGCGGAATTTGAACCTAAAAATAGTATGTAAATAAGCTGATGTCCTCCAGAAATCCAAAGTAATGTTTCTACGGTTTTTAAACCAAATTTGAACCATATTAAATTATTGCTTATTTAACAATAAATGTTAATAATGTTTTTTTTAGTAAAAACTTGTTTAGGTATTAAAAAATAGCTACATAATACAACCTTATAATTAAATTTCGATGTTTTTTAATTTCGTAAAAATAATACTTTTCAAATCGAAATTCAAATCGATTGATTTTAACGAAAAAAGTGACATGCTGTTAAAAATTGTTATTTTCTTTTTTTATTGTTTTTTTTTATTTTGTGACAAGAAGCGATGTTTTAGCCAATAACAAAATTTAAATTTCTAAACGCCTGTATGATAAACTTTTAAAATGAAGTAATTTTATTCCTCTAAAAATCTTATTGATGTATAGAACCGTCCCATAATAACCTTAGTTTAATATAAAAAGTCGTTTGTGAGGTTTTAAAAAGAAAGTAATTGACTTTGAATTAAAGTTTACATATTTTGTCGATGTAATTTTGTCTTGGGCGTTTAAATACCACTGTTAAAATTCTTTTTCAGGCACCCTCTACCCAAAAAATCTTTTTCAGGTAAATCACCCCTATGTCTATGGCCACAACAATTTCATTGAAAAATTATAATTTATAATATCAAATTTTAACTTATGATTTATAGATTGAATAATTATTACACAATTTAATTTAAATAATTGACTATTTACTTCTGGAAACGCAGGCTCGCATATCTGCGGCTAAATAAAAGCCATCCGCACAACTACAACTGAAAGACTTGGCGAATTTTTTTTTCTTTAGACCAACTTTAAACATATATCTAAAATACCGCACTTAATAGCGAATTAAAACCATAATTGATCTTTCACAAGTTATGAATCGTCAACTTAACGTTATAATGTAAAACTTAAGTCTACTTTACACCGGAATGAAAAGTGATAAGTGACAGCACGCTCACATCACAGTGAAAATAGACAATATAACGGTGCAAAGACGCGGGGAGGCGCGTTGTCACTTATCATTCTGGTGTGACCATAGGTCACTGACCTTCGACGGCTCAGGGGGGGAGTCCACACCCCGGGGTGTGGAGGTTTTCGACCTCCAGGGGGGGGTCGCCCCCGGGGGTGTTTTTTTTAAAAAAAAGCAGGGGGGGGGGTCACACCCGGAAACATTTTTCCCTCTTGGCGAAATTGACGCGTTGTCACTTATCATTCTGGTGGGGGGGGGGGGGGGGGGTGGGGGGGGTGGGGGGGGGGGGGGGGGGGGGGATGGTTGGGGGGGGGGGGGCGCCCTCTTCGGTGCTGGGGGGTGAATTAGGCCTTACTAATAATTATTTTAATTTTTGACTTGTGTGACGTGCAAAAATATGACTGAATAAATCAAGTTTTCGAAAAAAAAATGCGAAAAAAAAAATTTACTATTTATAGCTTTATGAGTAAAAAAATGAGCGATACAGGACTTGAACCCTTAATCTCCAGCCCAGCCTTAGTCAGTACCTTATTGACTGACATGCTGTGTTACACCATCGCTGAACAGCTTTACATTTTTAAACTCGTATAAAGCGTCATATTATTGAAACATAATCCCAACAGGAGTTGTTACACTTGTCAATAAAATCTATCAGACTTAAAAAAGCAAAAAAGAATAAATAATAAAATGGAGTTTCAATATTTTTTAAAACCTCGTTTACAATAAAAAATTAAGAAATTTTTAAAATAAAAGTAAAAACTAAACAAAATTATTCTCCTTTTTTGGTTAAAACGAGGGTAAAACATTTTTTTGACAATTTTTTGACAATTTTTTACAGAGTCAATTCGATATTATTATGATTTTAAAACAAAAAAAATTAGCTGAAAACATTATTTAAACAGACCTCAATCTATAAAATTAGAAGCGCTTAGCAAGTTATTTTAAACAGATCATTTCATTTCAAGATAAAAATGGAGATCGGGGATCAAGATTTTCCAGACTGATTCACTTTTCCTGGAGTGGAGATTAAGTTTCAAAAAAGCCCAACGCTTCGGAGCTTTTAGGAATTTTTTGAAGCTCCGACAGGTCATGAGATGACATCACCTACCTGTCATGAGGCCGGGGGAGGCAAAGATGTGCGCATTCGTGGCTGATGCACTTGTCGGGAAGGCTGGGTTGGTTCAGCTCGTGGTAGACCCGGACTGTCATGGGACCATGCAGTCCGTTCACTATCGTTTCGTTGTGGTCGCCAGTGAACTTGTTGGCCGCGTGGACAGCCTCCGTTTCCCAGTCTGTCCAATAGATTTTCTCCTAGAATATCAATAAAATTTAGTTTTATTTAAATACAATATGTTTTCTTAATTGAAATTTGACAAATGGCCTCCAATTAAATTTACAAAAAAGATTTAGACCAGTCGGTTGTGGTTGTGAGCGTACTATGTGAATTGGTCTACAGGAAAATCTCATCTGCTTTTATTCATTTAATTTTTAACGTTTTCTAGACTGAAAATTTTAATGCAGCTTAAATAAAAAGCAGATGGAATAAGTTTGTTAGAATGATTTTATTTTGAGGAAAACTACAATCATAGGATGAGTTCAACTGGATTCCTGCATAAGACAAAAAAAATCAATTTTGAAACATCAAATTCCCAGACGTAAAATCAAACGCACTGGAGGTCTGTGTTTCAATTTGAAAGTAGAAACACAAGCGTTTGCGTGTTTTTTTAATGTTTTTACGTTTACCGTAAAACAAAAGATTTAATTCGTAATATATACCTCGAATACGCTGATGGAAAAAGGGTGCTTGAGACGGTTCCACGACTGGACGATGGTTCGCCGATCATTTCCATCGTAATTCACGCTGCTGATTGCTTTAAGCTTGGCATCAGCCCAGTACACCTGCAAAAACATAACAAATTAACAGAAAAAACAAAGTAAATAACAATTCATAAAAGAATGACAATTTAGTTAAATTTTTTGAGTTTAGATTCAATATTAATCTCAATCCCATTATGACGTATTTATAATTTCATAAGTGATTCTTGAAGAGACCTTATCGTAAGCCTATATCTTAATTTTGATGATATTCTGCAAATATCATAAGCGATAGCTGTTTTCAAAACAGTCTTGGTTAAAATACTGATATAGATATTGTGACGTCCTGGCTCTCTGCCACCCGATTTAAAGCTAAATCTCACTAAAGCGAATATTATTAATACTTTACTACGCTTTTCATGTTTTTATTGCTAAAACGTGTTTTGGTCTGAAAACAGAAGCATAAAGTTGGTTAAAATTCATTTATAAAAAGTTTCAAGATTTTAGTTATGAAGCAAAGTATTCTAAGCTAACAAAATAAAGCGTTTGCAGACCTGTGCACTGCCCCCCCCGGGGTTAAAACGGGAGGGGGGCAATTCCAAAAGGGGGGGGGGCACGGGGGGGCAACTTTTTTGAAACGGGGAGGACAATAAAACGGAGGGGGCAAGCAGGGCAGAAAGAAAAAAAAAGAGAAAAAAAGGAGAAAAAAAGAAAGGAAAAGGAAAAAAAGGACAAAAAAAGCGAAAATAAGGTAAAAATAGGTCTAAAATGGCTTGAAATACATTGAAATAGGCTAAAAACTGAAAAAAATTCGCGATGATGGCGTCATCATAGGTCAAAAATGGCGGTCATAATTTTAGGGTACTTTTTTATTTTTTGGCGGGGGGGGGGGGGGGGCAATAAAAAACGGGGGGGGGGGGGGGGAAATCCTCTAATAAAACGGGGGGGGGCATTTCCAGACCGTGCACAGGTCTGCGTTTGTATAGGGTTTTTAAAGATTTATGAGTATTACAAAGCCTTAATCTAAAAAGTAATATTTTTTAAGTTAATCATCATAGCGTATTTTTAAAAGTATTTTTTAACACTTCAAAAATTTTAATTTAATTCACAATAATTTTGTTGAATTAAAACAGAGACACTATTTAACAAACCCAATAGTAAGTAGAGTCTCGAAAGGTTTAATGGGAGCTTCGCAGCTCCAATGAACACTGATAACAACGATTTAACTTGTATTGGATACTTACCCGTTGGTCCAAAATGTCCACCGCCAGGCCATTCGGCCATTGGATGAGGTTTTTGACCAGAATCTGCCTGCCCACCCCGTCCATATGGGCAACTTCGATCTTGGGGATCCGACCCCAGTCCGTCCAGAACACCAGTCTAGAAATAGCAGCACAATCAATTATTGAATCAATAGATTTGGTCGTGTTAATAGTGACATATGTCGGCAGAATTTTGGTTATTGGAGAAATAATCTTTATTCATGTCATATTTAATTAAAAAAGTTTTCATATTTAAAAAAAATTTAACTTTTTTTCATAAAAACTTAATAGTGTTTGTCTGGGTAAAAAGGGCTATTTTAAAATCGCTAAAAAATGCTTTAAAAACGCTGATAAAAATGTTTTAAAATGGTAAGAAAATTATTTAGAGAAATAAGACTCGTAAAAACAATAATACATAATTACATGAGCCTGTGTCAAATTTACCAACAAAAAACACTAAAAAATTTTCTTCCAAAAATAACTTTTAAAAATTTTTCAAAGATGGCAAAAGGGGGTGAATATGGGCTCGCCTTAACCGAGCTCGCGGGCGGGGGTGAAACTGACCAAGGGAGAGGAGCAGCAAAGGGGTGCCCCTCCCTCCGGTACTTATGTGCTATAATGATCGATGTTAATACAAATAATTTATTTTATTAATAAAAAATAAATAATAAAACTAATAAACATCATACGCTGCTTTTGGATCGACGGCAATGGCTCTAGGTTCGTCAATCCCTTCGCTAAATAATGTCTTCTTGAATTTAGTGTCCATGTGAATTACCTAAATATCAACATAATTGTAACTATTCCCGTTGTTTATATGTATAAAATATGCGACGCCTTATAATAGCGGGTTTTAAATTGTGGTCAGCTAGTGATGGTCTACCTCTAACATAAAATCAGCTGATGAACCGTTATACTGAGCACAGGATGCTTTTTTTTGGGAGGGGGCAGAGAGGTCCACCTCACCTCCCTGGTGGAGCCAAAATTTTGGACCCCCCCCCCCCTCTGGGAAAAATCCACCCCCTTTCCGCTCCCAAATCTCGAGAGCGGTCCGGCCTGACCCTCCCCCCTAGCGAAGCTAACCCCCCTCCTGAACAATTTACAAGTATACTTTTTATTAGGGTAACTGACTTAATTTCGGCCACCTTTTTTTATTTTTTTGAATAAGTTTTTTCTGGTTTTTTCAATCAAGCCAAAATTTGGCCTAAAAATCAAACAATAGCTATATTTGTTATTCCAGTGCAAAATTTGGATATTTCTGTTACACTTAAAAATCAGTGAAGGCTTAAACTTATTTTTTTAAAGTGGCCGAAATTAAGGCGCGTGCCATTTATTTCGGCCACCTACAAAAAACTGGCCATAACTATTGCTTAAACGAACAATAAAAATTTCTAAAGGTTGCAAATTTACCTTTAGGTATTGTTCTTGGTACATATAACTTAATTTTTCCCGTTTGCGAACTTTAATACTTATTAGCAAGACTTTAAATAATTATGTCAAAACCTTAAAAAACAAGTTTTAATAATTTGTATTTTTTGTTCAATTTTTATTTTTGACTTAAAAAATGTCAAAACAATGTCAAATCAGCAAAAAAATTCTTTATAAATACGGTAATAAAATCATATTTAAAAACAGCAAAAAACGTCAGGTTCTTTCATCTGAATTTTAAGGTGGCCGAAATTCACGGATTCTTATGTTGCCCAGTTGATTAAACGCATTGCAAACTGTTTTGAAGAAAATATGAAAACATGAAAATTAACAATTTTAAGCCTTAAATAGAATTTATTATACGGTCATATATTGCTTCCTATATAATTTGATGCAGTTTAAACACAAAGCAAAAATCCAGAAAATCACAAAAATGCGCTTAATTTGTATGAAAATGTTGATAATGCTGAGTAAAACGAATAAAAAACTTTGCAAGAACACTTTATTCAACATTCATCCAGTTACTTTTGTGCTAGTTCTTTTGTGTTTTAAAAATAAGCCAATTTTCTTTAACACCCTAAATTGAGTCCCCCAAAGACTTAAGGCGTGGCCGAAATTAAGTCAGTTACCCTAACTGTCAAAAACACGGTTTTTTTAGTAAAAAACAGTGTTTAAAAATACACTTTTTAGGTCTAAATAGGCTGTTTTAAATACATAACCATGGACGATGGACCGGCAAGCTAGGGGGATGGCTACCCCGGATAAATGGCTCTGAAAGCTAGGAGGGGGGTCCGTACCCCCCTAGCTTTTTAGGGGCGGGGGGGGGGTCGACCCGGGGTAGACCAGTTTCCAGAGATCCAGAGAGGGTCAGAGGGGGTCCGGTTTCTAACAAAGTCACATCACATTAAATCATTTATTTATGTTTTTTAGCACTAATATAGAATTTTATATACTAAAATAGGCTATTTATGTATAAAAACAGTACAAAAACAAAAGTACTGTTTTTTTACTACAAAACCGTGTTTGTGACAGTAAATTTTGACCTAAATTCATTTCAAAATAATTTGGCTCGGAAGGGGGGGGGAAGGGATCGATTTAGAATTATAGAGGGGAGTAGGGTGTTAGGAAAAAGGGGGAGGGCATAATTCTTTTCTAGGGGGGGGGGTCCTAAATTTGGAGGCTAGGTTAGGGTACCCCACTCTTCCCCCCATGCTCATGTATGCTGTTTTAGTACATAAAATTCAATATTAGACCTAAAAACACTAAAATTACTGATTTAAAAAAATTGGTTAAACAATGGGATCCCCCTGGACTGGACCCCCTAAATTTGAAATCTCACAACGGGTGGACCCCTCAATAAAAAAAAGGTGGGTCTCAGACCCCCCCCTCCCCTTAAAAAATTTTGGCCTCCCACCCGGGTGTGGACCGCTCCCCCCCTGCGCACCTGACTAAAACACCTATGATACTGAGGTTAAAGATTAAAGGTCTACATAAGATTTTATTTCTAGCGAATAAACATAAAATAAACAGTATTACAAAGGTGCGCATTTGTATGAAACCCAGTTGAGTTATATAAATTTACACAAAACTTTTCACAAACAGAATATCACAAAAAGAAGCCTGGCTGGTTTTATTAAGAAAAATCATGGGTGTTTTTGGGGAGGACAGAGGGGTCCACCCCCTAGAGCCAAAATTTTGGACCGCCCCCTAGAAAAAAATCCAGGGATTCTTCTTCCCCCCAAAGCTCCAGAGCGGTCCGGCCTGACCCGGGGGGGAAGGGGGCCTGAATTTAGGGCGGGCCGAGTTTTCGCAGGGTGGACCCCCTCTCCCCCAAAAACACCCATAATTTTTCTAATAAAACCAGCAGCTACTTGTGATATTCTGTTTGTGAAAAGTTTTGTGTAATTTTACTCAAAATACAGTTTCATACAAATGCGCACTGTAATATTCTTTCCTTTATGTTCTTGCTAAAATAAATCTATGTAAACCTTTAATATTTAGCCTTAATATAGTGTTTCAGTCAGTGCGCAAGAGGGAGGTCCACACCCGGTGGAAGGTGGAGGGGGAGGGGGTCTGACCCGCCTTTTTGAGGGGTCCACATTTGTGCATTATTAAGTCCAGAATCGATTGTTTAGCAATTTTTAAATTGATAATTTAAGTGTTTTTTAGGTCTTGATATTGAATTTTCTGTACTTAAACAGCCGTAGCGTGGGGGAAGTGGGGGTCTCCTCTAGCCTCAAAACTAGACTTCCCCAAAAAATTTTCCTAACACCCTACTCCTCTAAATCAATGCCCTCCCCCTTCGAGCCAAATTATTTGAAATTAATTTAGGTCAAAATTCATTGTCCGCGGTTTTGTAATAAAAAAACGGTACTTTATTTTTGCATTTTTTTATACATAAACATCCTATTTTAGTATATAAAATTCTATATTAGTGCTAAAAAACATAAATAAATAGTTAATGTGATGTTGTTGGGAACCGGACCCCCTCTGACCCTCTCTGGATCTCTGGAAACTGGTCTACCCGGGTCAAACCACTTCCGGGCTCCCGGGACCCCCCTCCTCAGCTTCAGAGCCAGTTATCCGGGGATCACACCCCTAGCTTAAATTCCTCATATATTTAAAACAGCCTATTAAACCTAAAAAGTGTATTTTAAACACTGTTTTTTACAAAAAAATATTTGACAGTTAAGTTAACTGACTTAATTTTTCGGCCACGCCTTAAACTAGGCCACCAAATTTTAAATATTTAGAAAATTGGCTTATTTTTCAAAACACAAAAGAACTAGCATAAAAATTAACTGGAGAGAAAAGTGAATAAATATTTTTGCAAAAGTTTTTTATTTGTGTTATTCTGCATTTTCAACACTTTCATACAAACAGTGAATTTTTTGTGATTTTCCTAATGGGTGGTTGGGATTTAAACTGCATCAAATTTAGAACGAAAAAAAAGGTAACCTTAAAATATCTTCTCATTAAGGCTAAAATTGTTTAATTTTGATGTTTTGATATTTTCTTCAAAATCATTTTGCAATGCGTTTTAACCAACTGCGCATTTTAAGATTTCCGTTAACCCCACCACAAAAAATTTAGTGAAATTTTCCTGACGTTTTTTTGCTGTTTTTATAATATGATCGTACTACCGTATTTTTAAAGAATTTTTTTGTTCGTTTGACTTTGTTTTGACGTTTTTTAAGCCAGAAAATAAAAATTGAACAAAAAATACAACTTTTTTTTTTTTGTTTTTAAGGTCAGTAATTATTTTAAAGTCTTGCCTAATAGTTATTAAAGTTCGCAAGCAGGAAAAATTCAAGTTATCTATGCTCCAAAACAATACCTAAGGGTAAATTTGCAACCTTTAGAAATTTTATTGTTCGTTTAAGCGTTGGGTTTATTGGCCAGTTTTTTGTAGGTGGCCGAAATCATGGCACGGCGCCTTAGATTTCGGCCACTTTTAGAAGAAAGTTTTAAGCCTTCACTGATTTTTAAGTGTAACAGAAATATCCAAATTTTTGCACTGAAATAAGCGAAATAGCTATTGTTTGATTTTTAAGGCCAAATTTTGGCTTAAAAAAAAAAACCAGGAAAAAAAAGTTGGGGGGGAAAATCGTGGCCGAAATTAAGTTGGGTACCCTAATAAAAAGTATACTGTAAATTGTTCGGGCGGGTTAGCTTCGCTAGGGGGAAGGATCAGGCAAACCGCTCTCGAGATTTGGGAGCATCTTCGAGAGGGGGGGTCAAAATTTTGGCTCTACCAAAAACTGAGGTGTTCTCCCCCTCGACATCCTGTGCTCATAACGGTTTTCCAATACGGTAATTTTATGTTAGAATTAGACCCATTCACTAGGCTGACCCAATTTAAAACCCGCTACAAGGCATTCAGCGTGTTATACATATAAACAACGGGAATAGTTACGAGATATGTTGATATTTTGGTAATTCGCATGGACACTAGATTCAAGAAGAGACAAAGATAACCTCGAGCCATATATTAGAATCAAAAGCAGTATGATTTTAGTTTTATTATTTATTTTTATTAATAACATAAATTTTGTCTGACATCGATATGATTTGTGAGGAAGGGGTACCCCTTTGTCCCTCCCTTCCCTTGGTCAGGTTTGGCCCCGCCTAAGGCGAGAGTTTTGGGTTTCAAAAAATTTTTAAAAATTTATTTTGGAAGAAAATTTCGTGTTTTTTGGTAAATTTGACACAGGCTCATGTAATTATTTTTTACTAACTTTCTTACCATTTTAAAACATTAGCGATTTTAAATATACAGACACTATAATTTTTATGAAAAAAAAGTTAAATTTTTTTGAGTGTGAAAACTTTTTTAATTCAATATAACATGAATCAAAGTTATTTTCTCCAATAACCGAAAAAATTCTGCGACCATCTCGTGTTATTCATTCCGATCAGTGCAATTGTGTATTCTAGATTGGTGTTGCTGGACGAACGGATTGCAATCAAAGTGTACCGTGGTGCCGCGGTAGAAGAGACCTATGGCCCCGGATGTGGCGGTGGAAACTTGACTCACAAATACGAGTTAGATCGTTGTTATCGTGTTCATTGGAGCTCAGAAGCTCCCGTAAACCTTTAGAGACTCTCCCTTACTATTGAATTTGTTAAATCGTGTTCTATATTTTAATTTAACAATATGATTAAATTAAAATTTTTTGAAGTGTTAAAAATTACTTCTAAAATTATACGTATAATAGATTAGTTTACTTTTTAGATTAAGGCTTTGTAGATACTCTCATAAATCTTTAAAAACCCCTCCTGGACCTGTGCACTCGGTCTCCCCGTTAAGGATTACATTTCCCCCCCCGCCAAAAAATCAAAAAAGTACCCTAAAATTATGAAACGGTTTTACAACCTATGATAATGTCATCATCATCGCGAATTTTTTGTAGTTTTTAGCCTATTTCAATGTATTTCAAGCCATTTTAGACCTATTTTACCTTATTTTTGCTTTTTTGTCACTTTTTTTTTCCTTTTTTCCTTTCTTTTCTCCTTTTTTTTTCTCTTTTTTTTTTCTTTCCCCCTGCTTGCCCCCTTCCGTCCCCCCCCCGTTTCTAAAAAGTTGCCCCCCATCCGTGCCCTCCCTCTTTTCGAAAATTACCTCGCTTTAAGAGGCAGTGCACAGTACTGCAAACGCTTTATTTTGTCATTTCAATACTTGCTTCATCTTTGAAACTTTTTTTATAAATGGATTTTAACCCAACTTTTCTTGTTTTGAGCCAAAATATGTTGGCCGAAGAATAAAAAACATGAAAGCATAATTCAAGTCTCGTAGCTATTCGCTTTAGTGAGATTTAGCTTTAAATCGGGTGAGGCCAGAAACCCACCGTGTTGTCAGTATTTTTAGACTTTTGTTGAAACACTTTTCGCTTATGATATTTGCAAAATATCATCAAAATTAAGATATAGGCTTACAATGTCTTCTTGCGAGGAGTTTATGAAATTAATACATCATAATGGGGAGTTAAGATTAATATTGATATTAAACTCAAAAAATTTAACTAAATTGTCATTTCTTTTATGAATTGTTTATTTTGTTTTTTTCTGTTAATTTGTTATGTTTTTGCAGTACTGGGCTGAAATGTGACTTTTTCAAGCAATCAGCAGCTCGGCGAACCATCGTCCATCGTGGAACCATTGCACCCTTTTTTCCATCAGCGTATTCAAAGTATATATTCAATTAAATTTTTGTTTTACGGTAAACGTAAAAACATTAAAAACACGCAAAAATATGTTTCTACTTTCAAATTGAAACACAGACCTCCCAGTGCGCTTGATTTTACGTCTGGGGGAATTTGATGTTTCAAAAATTGATTTTTTTTGTCTTATGGGAATCCAGTTGAATATGATTGTAGTTTTCCTCAAAAACCATTCTAACAAACTTTTTTTCCATCTGCTCTTCTTAAGCTGCATTAATTTTTCAGGTATAAAAAACGTTAAAAATTAAAATGAATAAAAGCAGATGGGGGATTTTTATATTGGGCATTCACATAGTACGCTCAGCAATTCTAAATCTTTTTTGTAGACAAGTTGGAAAGCAAAATTTCAATTAAGAAAAAAACATATTGTATTTAAATAAAACTAAATTTTATTGAAAATGTCAAACAGATCAAAAAGGAGGCTGTCCCGCGCGGCAAATTTTTCACAACGGACGATGGTGAGACGGATCACGAGGTTAGGTTAGGTCAGGAAACATGAACCAACCCCCCCGCCCCGTTCCCGACAAGATGCGTCGTGGCCTGGTGCGTCTGCCTCATGACGGGTCCCGGCAATAGGGCCCCCTCTCAGAGCTTACGAAAAATTTATTAAAAGTCCCTCCCAAAGCGCTAGAGCTTTTTTGAAACTTTATCTCCACTCCAGGAAAAGTTGAATCAGTCTCAAAAATTTTGATCCATTTTATATTTTGAATGATCTGTTTAAAATAGTTTGCTCATTGAGGTCTAAATAGTTTTTGTTTTAAAGTGCAATTAACAAAAAAAAATTTTGAACTCTGTAAAATTACCCCTCAGTTTAACCGAAAAAGGAGAATAATTTTGTTTGGTTTTTACTTTTATTTTAAAAATTTTTTATTTTTTATTGTCAAGGGTTTTAAAAAATATTGAAACTTAGTTATTTATTCTTTTTGCTTTTTTTAAGTCTGATAGATTTTATTGACAAATGTAACAACTCCTGTTGGGATTCATGTTTCAATAATATGACGCTTTATACAAGGAGTTTTTAAAAATGTAAACTGTTCGCGCGTCAGCATGTCATCCAATAAGGTACCAACTAACTAACTAAAAATTAAGGGTTCATCCTGTATCGTTCGTTTACTCATAAAGTTATTAATAGTAAAATTTTTTGCGCATTTTGAAAACTTGATTTATTGCGTCATTATTTTTGCACGTCACCAAGTCAAAAATTAAAATAATATTGCAGTAAGGCCTAGTTCACGTCACACCCATCGAAGGGGGCGGGGTCGCCCCCCCCCTACGGCCTCTGGTGCGCAA
>JASAMX010001892.1:0-10432 GCA_030248175.1 Microlaimidae sp. YZB2_3 | reverse complement strand
TTCGTTCAGTTACGTATTGCTATAGCTAAAAAACATCTGAAATTCCACTTATACTAAACCATATTTTATTATTATGATCATAGTTTTACTTTTTTGGGCAATAGATTATTTTTGTAATTTAAGGATATTCAAATCTCATTAAGAACAATAAAATAGTCCTAAAAATGCGGATAGAATAACTTAAAACATATTTTAATGGTAAATCTATTTATAAATAAAGGTAATGTCTGTGTGTCTATGTGGTGACGTGCAAAATCACTATAAAAGTAGAGTAAAATCCCAATGGCAAAATTCACCATAATGTATTGCAAATTCACCATAACAATCAGAAATGCGTTTGCAAACTAAAATGGTTTGGAAAAATTTAGTTTTAATCATAAAAGCATTAAAAATGTTTTGATTTTTTCCTAAGCCAAAGCAGAGGCCTAAGTCAAGCTAAATTTTATCATGATAAAATTTTGTTGTAAAAACTTAAAGGAAATAGCGTCAAAACTTAAAGAAAATATTGCAAACGGATTATATTTATGGTGAATTTACACAACCCTAGAGTGATTTTGAAACGTTTATGGTGAATTTGTCCTATGGTAAAACTATCCATGGTGTTTTTATACGGACCCGTCTGTGTTTATGTGCGTGTGTGTGTTCCTTAACTCCAAACAACGGATTAAGCTGAATGAAGTATAATTGAAAAGCTTATACCACGGGTAGTATCGTAAGGGGGTCGAAATTTTGAAAAATTTTACATGGACATCTTTACACTAGACAACACATTTTCTGGAACTTAAAAATTTTTTTGTCTTTGATTTGGCTCAAACTTATTGCTAAGAGTAATTAGCCAATGTAAAGCCAGAAAATAATGTTTTGTTTGTTTTTTTTTTTTTGAAAAAAACATGATCATCTTTATACTGGACAATGTTTTTTTCACTAAAGAAGAGAATGATCTTTCTCCCCAACCACAAAAAGGATTGGGCTAAATAAGATAGCATTACAGCTTACAGACAGGTACGGGGTCTTTAGAGCCACAAGCAGGGAACTTGGAGCCATGGAAAATTTTTGGGAACTTGGAGCCACGAGTAATGGGAACTTGGAGCCTTTAAGAAAAAAATGGTTTAGGGTTATATTTAGGCTTCGCTTAGGCTTAGAAACGATTTTTAGCGATTTTTATTTTCGGCTCCAAGTTCCCCAATCATGGCTCCAAGTTCCTTATTTTTGGCTCCAAGTTCCAGCTCCAAGTTCCCAAGGCTCCATCGACCCTAAATCTACAGACAGGGGGTTAAAATCTAAATTTTAGGGTTTGAAATCAAAAAAAATTGCATGGGCATCTTCAGGTTGGACAACGCATTTTTACAAAAAGGGGGCTCTATGGACTTTGAAAGTTAAAAAAATTTTTGTTTTTGAATTGGCTCAAAATTATTAGTTAGAGTAATTATTCAATAGAAATCCAAAATATTATGTTTTTTTTTAAAGATAAACATGGACGTCTTAGTACTGGACAACATATTTTCTGTTAAACGGGGAAGGACTCCACTCTCCAACCGCAGAACGGATCAGGCTAAATGAGACATCATTAAAAAGCTTACGAATTGGGGATTGAAATTTAAAAAAAGATTAAAATTTAGAAAAAAACGCATGGACATCTTTAGGCTGGACAACGCATTTTGACAAAACGGGGCCCTATGAACTTTAAAGTTGAGAAATTTTTTGTCTTTGAAATGGCTTAAACTTATTAGTTGAAGTAATTAGTCAATGGATGTATTGGATGCATTCAAGAAAAGTTTTAAAAGTGACTTAAATAGGCGCTCTTTTTACGCCTTTAAAGTCATTTCAGATTCATGTTCATTGATATTTTGTTAGAATTGTATTTTATATTGGCGGCAATTGATTCGCAGATTTGATGTTGTTGATGAAAAAAACGAAAAGAAAAAAAAAAGAAAAAAACGAGAAAAAGAAGGATAAATGAAATGATGTAACAGTAGAATTAAACTATGCATAGACTTAGTAAAATTTAATTCTGTTATCTGATCATTAATATAAAATTAATTAAATTAAATGGAAAGCCAGAATATTATGTTTTTTTAAAGATGTACATGGACATTTTAATACTGGACAACATATTTTCACTAAAGACGAGAAGGATGCTACTCCCCAATTGCAGAAAGGATTAGGCTAAATAAGATATTATTGCAAAGATCACAGTTTGCAGACATTCATGAGTGTTGAATATGTAAAAAATAACATGGACATCTACATATTTATGCTGGACAAAAAATCCCTTGTCAGCCGTATGGCTGACACGGCTACTTGTATAATCAAAATAATTACTAAAATAAAGGGGTGGTACTTCAGAACTCCCATGGTAGCTCCGATGCTAGCTCCGCTTCATTTCGCCGGAGCTCCAAAGCTTAATATTGACAGATATGTGTATCGTACACGTGTATAATAAAATGGAAGCAATCATTTTCACCATGATATTTTTTAAAAGAACATTTTTCCCGTGGAAAAATACGTACCTAAGAATTTAGTACACTAGTAGCTGAAATTTGAAGTATTATTGTTTTTTTTATTTTTAAAATTTCGCTTTTTGTGTTAAAAAAACGTTATTAAGCATCTTGAATTTAAAAGCACTTGAACTCCAAAGTCCAAAGAGCTCACAGACTTAGAGCGTCTAAAATAATATATTGTTTTATTTTAAATAAAAAGTGTAATATGTTGTTAAAAAATAAATTTTTGTTAGGTTTGGCATATTTTGGTACAGGGTATTTGAAGCTGTAACATTTTCGAGAAACTTGCAGCCGTCAAAAAATTTAGTGAACGTGTTGCCGGGAAAGAGTTACCCTGGAACCCAAAATAAAATAAAATTGGTTTAGGGCTTAGGCATATTTGGTAATTTTGGAACAAAATTTTGCATTTCCATGATTTAAGTGTATAAATTTCGGCTTCAAGTTTCAGGTCTATAAACACCTTCGTTTCCTATTCAGTTTCCCAATCATTTATTTATTTAATTTTTATAACTTAATTTTATAGGAACTTTAAAACAAAACCCAGAAAATTAATCTAATATTTAAGATTTACCTTTATAACATGCAGTGCTTTTTTGCTATGATCGAATCCAAAATAGTTTAATTTTTAATTTAATTGTGTTTCGCTATTTACAACCTGAATAATAGCGATTTTATTTCAAATTTATTTTTCTTTTTCTGAAATGCAATGAGAACAAAAATTATTTTTATCTTCAAATCAAATCTAAAATATTTTGAAAATTAGTCCGTAAAAACTAGTTTTGAGTGTTTTTTATGTATATTTCTTACAAAAATAATCAAATAAAAGTGACAAAAAGTGTAAAACTGTCACAAAATATGTTTTAATGTAGTAAAATTATAACCTGTCGTATATAATATCCATATCGCGGTTTAAAATTAGGCACAATTAAACCAATTTGCGTATGATTTAATAAAAACTGTTTCAACCAATTATTATTTTTTCAATAATTTTGCTATATACGGATTTATGTACGATTCAAATTTGTTTTTCTCGTTTTTTTATAAAAAAACAACGGTGTGGCTTTGAAATTATTAATTATTTTAAATTTGTAAAAAAACTTGTGCACAATAAAAACCAGCGTTAATTCGTAAAACAAATAAGATGAAATTAAGAATATCGTAAATCGGCCCTAAATATCGGTTTAAAGAAAAAATTTTATTTGGGTTTAAATTTTAAAATTTTTCACTTTTGTTTTGATTATTTAAGTTATACAAATTTCCAGGCGCTAGTATTTTTTACTCTGTTTGTATCAACGTTTTTTGTTGATTACCATCCTTTCACCGACGTTTTCTTATCGGCTTTTTTTCAATCGAAAATTTTTAATTTTTTGATTTTAGTAAAACTCATTTGAACGACTAATTCCGGGAATGATTTCGGCGAGAATTCGGCCGCCGCTTTTGCTTTTCCTTCCGCTGGCTTTTTGCCAAGTTGGATTTCAGGAGAAATTCCGTGAATTGTCCGCCGAATCGGCGGACAAAAAGACGGTAGTAGAAATCACGACGAAAAGTCCGGAAAATGGCGAAAAAGAAACCGAGCGAATTTTAGTCCCGGGTTTATCCGGTATGTGAATATGGGATTTTCGTAAAAATAGCGAAATTGAATTTGACGGAGGCGGCCAAGCTGGTCAAGGTCATTAGAGTCGCAAGCAAGGAACTTGGAGGCGTTGGAGTTTTTTGGGAACTTGGAGCCAGGAGCAATCAGAATTTGGAGCCTTTAAAAAATTGATTTGGGGTTATATTTTGGCTTTGCTTAGGCTTAGGCACACGTTTTAGCGATTTATTTTTGGCTCCGAATTCCCAACTTTCCGCTCCAAGTTATGGCTTAAAATTCCCTATTTTTGCATCGTAGTTCCAGCTCCAAGTTTTCAAAGCTTCATTGATTCTAAATCAATGAACTTGGAGCTGGACCTTGGAGCCAAAAAAGGCAACATAGAGTCATAAATGAAAGGTTTGGAACAGGAAGTTGAGAACTTGGAGCCGAAAAAAAAAATTAACCTATACTTAAGCCAAAGCGAAGCTTCTATCTAAGCATAAACCAATTTTTTCTTGAGAGCTCCAGAATCTCATTGTTCGCACCTCCAAGTTCCCATAAAATTTCGACAGCTTTAAGTTTTCTACTTGCATTTGCGTTTGGCTCTAAAGACAAACGCATGCACAATGTCGATTGCGACCGACACCCCCAGGGTCTTTATGATAATCATCGCGTCATGCTTTTCATAGTATAAATGCCGGAAAAACGGCAGTAGTTAAAGACGCAATTGTTAAGGCTGGATCTGCGACATGACGGTCCTGCGACACGACGGTCCTGCGACACGACGGTCTCGCGACAGAACGGTCCCGAGGGGTACGACACGATGGTTCCGAGGAACGACACAACGGTCCCAAATACATAATGCGTTTCCCACAGCTGGAAACAATATTAGTTTTAATAGAAAAATGCGCGCTTTTTACCAGCTATTGCCATCAAGTTTTAATTTAGTAGAGCTTCTAAATTTTGTTTTAAAAAAGAACGTATAATATTAAAGTATTTTTTAACACAAATGTTACGTTTTTATAGGGAAAAATGCATGTTTTTCTTCCTGAAATTGCAACAAGTTTTAACGTAAAGCTTCTTAATTTTGTTTTAAAAACAAACATGTAATATAAATATATTTTTTAACATAGAAAAGTTTTTAATTTCGTAACAAAAGAAAGCTTTGTCTTTCCTAAACATAAGCGAAACCTTAAAATCAAGCTAAAAAACATAAAAAACCTTTAAAAATCAGTTTTTAAAAAAATGCTGATAAATTTACTGCTCAAAGAAGATAGTTTTTCCAAAGATATTTTGCAAAAGGTATTTCTTCCGGACAGTTATGTTTATACCACGCCGCAATATTTAAATTAGCGTTTTTACTCGTATTAATTTTCAGTGAACGTTTGATTAACCGTAAGTAAAATTATATATTATTTTACAAAATAAATTCATAGAGCAATTACGGCGTATAATTTATTCGGTAAATGTTAGCAGTCCTGTATTGTATTAAAACATAAATAAAGTAAGTTATTCATTAAATGCCAAAAGTTCTAGCTTGTTTAAAAAGCATAAATTGAATTTAGAAATTTCAAATCAAAATAAAACTCTAACTTTAAAGAGTACAAAAGCATAAATAAAATTGTATTTCAAAGTATCGTTACCTTAAAATTTAAGATCTTAAATGTGATTCTATACCGTTATAACTCTGTAAAGAATATTAACACTGAGCAATTCCCGTTTAAATAAGAGGGTTTTGAATATCGCGAAACTAAAACCGTAAAAGAAAAAAAAGTACGCATTTTACAAACGTAGACTTGAAAATTAAATTTAAAAAAAAACGTGGAAGTTGTTTTTTATTAAAAAATATCAATCGCTGTAAAAAAATGGCAATATTGTTTTAATGATACAAAATTTGTGTAATATTAAACTATTTTTTAAATCAAATTTACCATTTTATTCGGCAAATGAAAAATTATGGTTTTTAGATATTATTTTTGTGGATTTATATTTTCATTTTATAATTTGATTAACTATTGAATAAAGAAAATCGAAAGTTATAAAAATACCATTGTGTAGCTCACTGAGAAACAAAGAAAACGATTTTTCAGTTAAGAAAGAAGCATTATTCTAGTCTTAGACAAGGTATGTTATCAAACAATCTTTTGAAATTGAAAAATTAATTGCAAAATGTTTTTTTTTTCACAGTATTTTTTTAATTTAAAAAAAGATTGTTAGGGTTTTTTTTAATTTCAATGTTTAAATTTTAAAGACGCATACTTAAATTTTAAGCTTTTCCTGCTTTGTTTAGCAGTTTTGCTTTGAGACTCAGGACTAGAGGTTAAAAATATATTCAATTAAAATATAAATCCTAAATAAATACTGATTTTTTAGGGGTCAGTATTTTTTTAAAGGTATCGATAGTATTTTGAAAAGGTCGGTATTTTATTTGTATTGTATTCAGTTTTTTTTAAAGTATCGATATTTTTGCGATATTCGAATACCAAAATTTTAACAAAATACTACTTAAATACTCTTTTCTGCAAACTTAATAAAACAGTTTTTTTCCACTCGTAAAATTATCACTCAGAACATTTTGTTAAAATACGGTAGAATAAGTCCAAGTCCTCGGTTTTTTTCTACAAAAATGTGCTGTTAGTTAAGTCAAGTAGCTTTTAGCCAACATCCAACTATGCAGACCCCAGGTCACAAATTGTGTGGCGCAGGTACACAAGCGCATAAAGAAACACTTCGAATTTAAAATTCCGTCTGTTTTTAATAGAATTTTAGGATGTGGTACAAAATTTTAACAAGCGTATTAATTTGGGGTAACAAACATATTGTGTAGAAATTAGATTATAACCCGGTAAGGACGGCTCCTGAACCTGCCTCCGAAAGATTGTAGGCAGGTAAAACTGCCTCGGAGGCAGCATTGAGGCAGGGTGGAGGCAGAAAAAACTGCCTCGGAGGGAAGTTGGAGGCAGGTGACCCTGTTTCCTGTGTTTAAGCATATACAAGTTAGGAGGCAGATAGGAGGCAGCTAGAATTGTCTCGGAGGCAGGTAGGAGGCAGGGTGGAGGCATGTAGGAGACAGGTAGAAGGCAGCACAATTTCCGATGGAGGCAGGTAAGAGCCGTTTTTCCAATTCAGGCACCCCATCTTTACCAAGATAAAAAACTAAATTATGTTCAGATCATTGGCTGATTTTAGTGAATATTTTAAATAAAATTCGCCTTGATCTGCTGGAAGGAAACCCTCACACCCTGACCGACTTGTTGCGTCGGTTTGACGCCGCTAGAAGGGTAAAAAATAGTGTAGAAATTAGATTATAAAACAAAAGTAAAATCTGGAGACAATTTGGTGTTTTTTTTAAGGTTTTGGTGTAACAAACATGGGTGCTGGGGGGGGGGCTAGTTATCTGACTTCTCGGTCAAAGCTTTGCGGCTGTTGGTATAAAAATTCGGTTATAACAACAATAGTAAAACTATGTTCATATATTTGGCTGGAGACGATTTTTAAGCAGTTTTTAGTGCATATTTTAAATAATTTTTGCTCTCGAAGGCTGTAAAAACAACGTGGCACCACTCGGCCAACGCTTCGCGTCAGCCGGGCAACGGTAATAAGCTAACAAATTATATAAAAACTTTGTGCTAAATACAATTTTGTGCTAAAGTTAAAGTTTTCTAGGCTGCATGTAAGGGCGTAACCGCTCTTCGTCAGGAAGAAATATGGAATAAACGCGCGAGCGAAGAAAATATAAAAAACAGTGGTTACATAACCAATTGTTATTTAGTTGCGTCACATGTTTATTCCACGTGATATTTTCTGAAAGAAAGAGTGGTTACTTGAACAAATACATTTAAAATAAGTTATATATTTTTCTTGGGTCCTTTTAGTCCTTTTTTCTTCACACAACAGAACATACGAAACATTGTTTGTGAATGACGATCGCAGTTATGTTTTTTTTAAATAAGGGCTTTAGGCAATTGAAATATTTTATGACGATTTATGTTTATATCTCTGCAATCTTTTATTACTCATGTTTTTGGTTTAAATGAAAATTAAGAACTCTTCTTTGGGTATTTTCTTACGAAAAACGAGAAATATTTGAAAATATTTTAATAGTAATCATTTTTATTTGAGTTTTATCACGGTTATTTTATAAGTATTTTTTTTAATTATAAGAGTTGGTATTTTTAACCCTTACAGGACAAAATTTTTTATGCCTAATTTTTAAAATTGTAGGTGCTGTTGAAATCAAAAAATCTGTTTAAATAAATTCCGCCTACATAAAACGTAGGGAGCTCCATCGCTTAAAGGTGCGGTGTGGAGTAGGGATGCATTGAGCACCAGATTTTAATTGTGAGCTGAGCATTACTTAGTACTCACAATTAAATTAATTGTGAGCTTGAGCCTGAGTACTCATAATTAAATATATGTGAGTACCATCTGGTATTCAGCATTTGTGAGCCTGGCGAATGTTTAAAATATACTTACGTATAGTATAGATTTTAGGAGGATCGTATGTCGTAAGCACAGAAGGAATGACCGTAGTCCGCTGAAATAGGGGCTATGGGTGGATAGAGCCCTCAAATGAGGCCAAAGGGTAGAACAGCAGCAATAGGTCCTTTCAGAACGACTTGAGACGGCCTGAATACCCCTCCCCCTGGGAAGAAAATGTTAAATTTAAGATTGTAAAACCCCAAGACAACCCAGGCAACACTGCAAAACAGTTGATTTAACTAACATATGTATGTCAGATAAAATTATGGTTTTTAATTAAAAAATAAACGTAAGGCCTCGTGGCGTGTAAAAATGACAGTAGATATAAACAATCTTATTTCACCTACAAATGTTTTATTGAATAAGTCAAACTACAACATGAAGTTTTTCTTGATTTTATTAATTTATTAAGTTTTATTGCAATTTTTTAGCGAAAAGAGTTATACTGATTTAAAAAACAAAAATCTATTAATACTAACACTAAAAGTCATATACCTTTTGTATAATTAAATTTAAATCTAAAAGGCGCTTTGTAAAAAATGTGTAATATTAAAGACTGACATTTTTAATATTTATTATCAATTTAGTTTATTTAAATTAAAATTAGGATAAATGTTTATGTTTAAAGCAATTTAAACTAAGTTTTGTAAATAAAAATATGCTTTAAAATAGAAAAATAGCCATTTTTATGTTAGAAAAAATTGAATAGAAATATAATAAAAAAATTATAATAAATGCTTGTATTTTCTAATGATATTTAAATATTTAGCATTTTTACGTATTTTTGATAGCATCTAACATGTCTTATGAAATATGTCGCGAGATTAATAGCATCTAAAATGTCGTATTTTAGGAGTTAATATATCTACTAATCTTCAGTTT
The DNA here is from genome assembly GCA_030248175.1 of Microlaimidae sp. YZB2_3. Lineage (NCBI taxonomy): Eukaryota > Metazoa > Nematoda > Chromadorea > Desmodorida > Microlaimidae > Microlaimidae sp. YZB2_3. The sequence goes on along the minus strand of JASAMX010001892.1, from coordinate 997 downwards.
TCAGATCATTGCACACTTATTGCAAAAAAAGAATTGAAAATTTGTTCTTTAATTTTTAGGACGTTTATTTTTAATTCAATATTTAATTTATTACGCACTTTTACCACATATGTTAGGCCGACCTTGGAATATGTTAGGCTAGTGTTTGTTGGAATCCTTTCCAACAACAAGATAGAGATCGGATAGAAAATGTTTAACGCAATTTTACGAGACGATTATTTGAGAGATGTAAACTAAAATATAAGACATATGAGGAACATCTTAGGTTTTTAAATCTTAACAAATTGCAGGAACGAAGAAACGTTACTGATCTTTTGGAGTGTTAGCAAAATGCTTCGAAACTTCGAAATAAAGATTTTGTTAGCTGCCTAGCTTACAATTGATTCATTGGGGTTAAATCCCGTTAAAATACTTATTTATCAATCATGGAACCCCGAAAACCAGTCAAACCTTTAAATTGAATATTGTTCCATTATAAAATTACAACAGGCTCTTTATAATAACTGACGTGACTTAACAGAAGAATATGACTTTAAATTAAAAATGCCATTTAAATGGACTGAAATAATGTTGTTATAATTACATATTATAATAAGGCTTCTTAATCAGGATTTAAACATATTTGGTAAAGTTATAATATATTTTTTTTATTTTCAAGCTCACAATTAAGCTAATTAGCCTGGGCTAATTGTGAGCTTGAGCTTGAGCCTGAGATTTATTGTGAGCTTGAGTTTGAGCTTAGTACTCACAATTAAATATATGTGAGTACTAATTATTATTATTATTATTACAATTCTATTCTATTCTATTCTAATTAGTATTGAGCATTTGTGAGCAGCTCAAGGCATTCCTAGTGCGGAGTCAAACTTTTTGTCTTCGATTTTGATAATTTTTTGTGAAAACCTTACCCCTGCCCCCAATAGCCCACAAAATTTTCTTCAACAAAATATCTCCCGTGGTTCAGGAGTTATGACCCCCCAAAAACGGCGTTTTTTGA
>JASAMX010001891.1:0-22153 GCA_030248175.1 Microlaimidae sp. YZB2_3 | reverse complement strand
ACGCCATCAACAACGGTTAACCGCGCAGTGACTTAACCCATTTAATATAAGGGGAAGAGCGCTCCGCGCTCTTTTCTGATTGATAAGCGGCATTAAGTTTTTTAGCTCCCTCTTTTTATCGGTGTAACTGCCGGACTAATTGACAAAAAGCATTACCAATAAATAGTTTAATAAATAAATAAATTAACAAAAAATATTACTAATAGGTAAAACTGGGTTTTGTGCACGGTAGCCGTGATCATCAATAATTGGAGTTAAAACCCCCTTCACTTCCGCCAGATTAACATTTCGGAAACGTTTCAACAAGGCGTCACAATGTCTTTGAGTACTGTCTATATCCACATTTTTTTGGAATGAAGAATATTTTAGAGAAATATGACGTATTCCCAAAGCAATAACACTTGTTTTTTCTCTTGTTATTGAATCAACATAGTGCTCAACAAACTAAACGGAGGATTTTTTTTAAACACAAAATTCAACAAAAAACACATAATAAATCTGTTGCTAAAGACTCTGCAGTTTTTTATTGTTTTTTTTTGCTTGGTGATTTTTGCCATGTGTTGCGTTTTACACATTAGTCTGTGTGTGTGTGTGTGTGTGTGTGTGTGTGTGTGTGTGTGTGTGTGTGTGTGTGTGTGTGTGTGTGTGTGTGTGTGTGTGTGTGTGTGTGTGTGTGTGTGTGTGTTAGTGTTGTAAAAAGTTACTTTTACTTTTACTTAAAGTAATAAAAGTAACGGATTTTGGATTACCTTTACTTTTACTTTTACTCGACTTTTGAAATTTCAATTACTTTTACTTTTACTCTTACTCGACTTTTGAAATTTCAAATACTTTTACTTTTACTCTTACTCGGATTTTCCTCTGCAAATACTTAAATTAATTTAAGTAAAATTTAAGTATTTGAAAGGGTAAATTCCCCATGGGTTTTTTGTAAAGTAAATGGCAAGAGAACATTTTTTAAGCCACTAACACGCTAAAACCATTTATTTTGACTAAAAACTTATTAAAATGATAATTTATACATAAAATTAGCAAAAAAACTTTGGAACAGAGCTTTGGAGCTCCAAAAACCGGTGTTTTGCTCCGTTCAAAATTACTTTTATTATACTTTTACTCTTACTTTTACTTTAAAAAATAGGTCTTACTTTTACTTTTACTTTACTTAAATAAAATTTTGACCATTACTTTTACTTTTACTTTACTTAAATTAAAAAATTACAAATTACTTTTACTCTTACTTTACTTAAATTAAAATTTTTCAAATTACTTTTACTTTTACTTAAAATAATCCAAAAATCAATACTTTTTACAACACTAGTGTGTGTGTGTGTGTGTGTGTGTGTGTGTGTGTGTGTGTGTGTGTGTATGTGTGTGTGTGTGTGTGTGTGTGTGTGTGTGTGTGTGTGTGTGTGTGTGTGTGTGTGTGTGTGTGTGTGTGTGTGTGTGTGTGTGTGTGTGTGTGCGTGCGTGCGTGTCTGTGTATCTATGTGAGCGCGCGTGTGTGTATACAATCATTAGTTATATTATTTTCCTCCCATATCATGTTCCAGAGCATCGACCATTTAAAGCGGAGTGAGAATCAAAACTTAATGATATATGGCATAGCTTTTTAAATATTTAAGAAATTAGTACAAAAATAGGACGGAACTCTCTAGCTTTGGAGTTCTGGGGGTTACTCCAGAGCTTCAAAAAGCAGAGCTACGCTTTGGAGCTCCAGGTTTTAAAGCTCTTGGGACTATCACTAGATAGAAGAAGATAGAAGATTTTATTTCTAGCAAAAAAAAGTAAACACAAAAAGAACATAATTAGTGTAATGCTTGTAATCGCAACCCAGTTGAGTTACAAATACACAAACACAAAATAAACACAGAAATAATTACAACAGGAGTCCTGGCTTACTAGAAATTAATGACTAAAGGCTTGTTCTAAACAAAGCTCTTTATTTATAGGCAAATAAAATCTAGCTGACCACGAAAATTGCAGTATTGAATCGACTATTTAACAACAAAACCATTCAAAATTTTTAACGAAATCGGTTTAATAATAAAGATCAAAACTCGTATTTTAATAATTATTTATCAATTTACTTAATATAAAACCCAAATGCAAATTTTTAAAGGGCTAAAGATGGTTAATTCTTGTATATTTTGTAAAAAAGTGGAATTAAAAAAAAATCTGCGTTCTTATTTGTTTTTTTTAAAAAGAACGTCATTACCGCACAATTTTAATTAGTCCCCTCATGTCTGCATTCTAATTTTCAGCGTCAGCCAGATATAATTCAACCATAGTCATATAACTACCAAGAAGAATTTTTGGAGGCTCACAGTCTTAATGATTTTTTAAACTGAATTAATGAATTGGCGTTTATTTAACTGTTTTCAAGGGAGTTCAATTTTGGAGGGACTCTATAGAAGAAATTAAACTTTCTACAATTAACTCGAGTATGTTGTACTTTATATTTTTTTGAATGACCTCTTGTACAATTAGTATTAGGAATAAAGTATTTACTGGGGTTTAAATTTACAAGACCATTAATAGTTTTGTATGTTTCAACCATATCTGTTATTTCTCTGCGTTTTTCTAAAGTATCTAACCAAATAGTCTTGGTAGTGGTCCCTTTTAGTGCTTATCTTTGATAAGCCTTTGGATAATTCTATTAAATCATGTTTTCTGTAATCTTTTTGTTTGTTGCGACCGTGATTGGCTCGCAGTACTGTAACTATGTTTTTTTTTGTTGGTTTTCTAGAATAAACTTTTGACTTTCACTTTGACTTTGGTTCAATTTACATTATTTAAAAAAGTGAATTTGAGTGTACATTGCAACAAACAAAATATAAAAATCATTCGCAATTTAAAATTTAGAGTTTAATACGCAGTTTCTCTGATCATAACTTGCTTACTACATTCTATCGCTAATAAAATATTTTTCGATTTACCTTATTTAAAAAGTGAATTTGAATGTACATTGCAACAAACAAAATATAAAATTAAATCTAAATTTAAAATTTAACACAATTTAAACTTTTGATTACAAAACAAATAATCAGTTATATTAATTATACAAATAGTAGTGTTAGTAATGTTCCTATCTTCAAATATTCTACTTCGGAAATTTAGTCATTTAAAGCGCGAATGGTTTTGGAGCTCCGTAACTAAATAATTTAAAGCTTAGGTTTTACCTAGAAATGGGCTCTCTACCTTTTTTAGGCTAATTTTTACAGCTAGGTTTATCTTTTTAATTAAGTTTAAAAATAAAAAAAATATTTATAACAGGAAAAATTTTGAAATATAATATAGAATTAGCTTGAAATTGTTAACCAAATAACCATTAAACTAGGATAAAGCTCCAGAGCTTTGGAGATCTTTGAAATATAAATATTTACTAGAAAAAGTACAGAGATCATTCACTAAAAAAGTTTTTAAACTCTGTAACCTAAAAGATATTAATTATGAAAGTAAATATGCTCAGTAAGCTAGCTGAAACTTGTTGTTCCGAAAGAGAATTCCATTTTGAAACCACTCTGTTACAAAAAAAGTATTTTCTAGCATTTATTCTACTTTTTTGTACTTTTAATTTAAATGAATGTCGTCTTGTAGGATTAGGATTAAAATAGAAAAAATCATTAGGTTTAATGCTTTTTTTTTGAATGTATGATTTTATAACACTCTAAAAGATCAACAATAAAGCGTCGGTCGATAAGTTTTTGAAGTTTTAAAAATTTTAATCTATCTTCATGGCAATATATGATAATTCACACCTTTTTAAAGTCCTCCTTGTAAAACATCACTGCACTCTTTCTAACAATGAAATATCTTTTTTACGTGAGGATTCCAAACAATACTTTCATATTCCAATACTGGACGAACGTATGTCACATAAGCTTGAAGAAAGTTTTTAACAGAACAAGTAGTAAATGTTCTAAGATATAACTAAGAGATTCTGAATGCTTTTTTCACAATTAATTCACAGTGCTTAGAAAAATTTAAAGTATCTGATACATAAATTTCAAGATCCTTAACTAGATTTTTATTTGCTAGAATCTTATTACTGATAGTATAGTCAAAGTTCAACATATGTTTTGCAAGTCTTATATGCATCACTTCACATTCATTTTAGCAAGTTGAAGCTGCCACTGCGTTGACCATTTTTCAATTCTATTCAAACCGCACTGCAACTGAATATTCTTCTCTGTTTTTTCCTCAAAAGAAAAACCGATGTATATCTTTGCATTATCAGCAAACAACTTTATCTTGGGATGATGAACACAATCGATGATATTGTTAATGTAAATCAAAAATAAAAACGGACCAAGAACGGAACCTTGGGGAACTCAACTTTTGATGGAAAATGTTGATGACTCCATGTCGTTAATAGTTACTTTTAGAGTTCTACCAATCAAAAAATTCTATCCATTTTAAAAATCGTCCCGTAACTCCATAAGATTCCAACTTATACAAAAGCTTTTGATGTGAAACTGTATCAAAAGCCTTTGCAAGATCTAGATAAATGACGTCAATCATTTTCTTATTTTTTAAGTTTAAAGACCAGTCATTCATTGTTTTAAACAACTGGGTAATAGTTGAACTATTAGCCTTAAAGCCTTGTTGGCACCTTGACAGAATTTTTATGAAAAAGCTGAAAGTCCATTTTTAACCAATCGCTCCAATAATTTACAGGCAACAAAAGTTAAGGATATTGGGCGGTAAATTCACAGTGAAGCGGGTCGATTTATTTAGTATGGGAAAAACCCATATAATTTCTCAGTGGAGAAGGGCGTGGCCTGCGCGCGTAGCCAATCAGCAGTCAAGGCGACTAATGTCATTCCTGGGTCATAACCTTTGACCTCCAGTGTTTGACCAGGCACAGGGCGAGACTTGTTGTTTTGATTTTTTGTGTGCAGTGGTCATTACATACCTAAATTTTTTTGCTCTGTTTTGTATAATTCCTGTATTTGTGATTTTCTCTTGTTATCTTATAAGTTTCTTATGTTTTAAATAAAATTGTCATTTTTTATCCATGCAACAAAAATATTTTTATAATTTTTTTGGAAATACATGCGTAAACATATTCATATTACTTTCTTATTATTGAAAAAAAATTTATAATATTCAAAATAAAAACGCCAAAAAAAAATATCTTTCCTTTCATTGCCCCTCTATTTGCAGCGATATTTTCTTTCATCAATCTCAAAGGAGCTTTTTTTATTTTCTTTGTTTGAATTCATCTCCTCAATAGGTGTTTCCCCACAGGGGCAGTTTGCCGCCTCATAATAAGGATTCAATTTGCTGGTTTTATAAGTGTGTTGTAAAAAGTAGGGAAGGGGAATCCAAATTAAAACACTTAAAAATCTTTTACAAAATTACATTTAAAACAACCTACACAAAAAAAGATTTATTAAGTTTATAGCATGCCTGAAATGTTAATAGAAAGCAAAGTTGTGCTTAAAAAACACAAACAATTCCTCCTTTTTGATCACTGACCTCGTTTAAATGAGGCCAGGAGATAATCTTTATTACACCATGCGTTTCTGTTTTCTGGCTACATTTAAAGAAATGAAGCTCTGTTTTATTTTCATTGTTTGAATTCTATGCTTGGTTTCCAGGCTGAAGGGCCTGTGGTTTTAACGTATTTCATAGATGACCAAGGGAAGGGGGGTAGGGTGGGGTCCATCATTCCTCTAGCCTTAAAATTTCGGGCCCCCTCCCTCCCCCAAATTTTCGAATTTTTTACCCCTGACCCCCCTCTAGATTTTGAAATCTGACCCCCCTCCCCTCTTAAGAAAATTTTAAGTATTAAAACTATTATTAAACATTTAATGGTTTAAAAGTATTTTGTTTCGGAAATTGGACCCTACCTGACCCCCCTATAGGTTTTAAAATCGGGTCGACCCCCCCTAGAAAACTAGGGGGGTTTGACTCCCCTAGGACCCTCCTCCTAGATATTGAAATGTCATTTACTCAGAGTAAACACCCCTCTAGCTTTTTGACCATGTTCATCTATGCGTATTATTCCCATGTTTTTTTCTCTTTGTATATTTTCTCTTTATTTTCTCTTCTTTCCCGTGATTTTTTACTTATAAAATCCATGTAAAGTATGTAACTTCATGTATTTGTTTACGTAATAAATATTATTTGTCTCATTGAGTTTTTGGGATTGGGGAAGAGACGACGCGCTTAAACAAAAGCGGATCCAAAATGATTTTTTATTTTTTACTCTAAATTCAAGATAAATTTTACAAAAATTGCTAAATTGTTTTTGTTTTGTTGTGGAAAAAACAGCAAACATTTGTTACTTTTTAAAATATGTTTTTAGGAATAAAAACGACAATAACAACTACACTTTTTTAGTGGAATTCAAATATTTTTGACAAAAAAATTGCCATTTTTTTAGCGGAAAATAATTTTTTTTAAAAAAAATATCAATTTTCAGTAATGTTTAAAAATATTTTTGGGAATTTGTGAGTGAGCCCCCCTTAAAGACGTGTGTGTTTTGTTGGCCATAAAATAATCGTCAAATCTCAAGTTAATTATAAAGAAAAAAGTAGGCTTGAAAGCTGGGTTTTAGAACTTTTTAAAAAAAGTCAAATGTTTCTTCTCTTTTAAAATCAATCTATTTAGAAAGGAAAAAATATCTTTTTTTAACTGATGGTTGTATAATTTATCGCACAGTGAAAAAAAATATTTTCCTTTGAAATTCGCCCCTCTTTTTGCCCCTCGGAACACCAGCCCAGCAATATTTCTTTTTCTCCCTTGCAGTGTCAATATGGTCAACGCGTGTTTGCCCTGAGGGTAGGTACAGCCTCCCATTCTGCTGGGAAAGGCCTTCTTATACACCATGTATGGATTTCCTTTGTGTGGAGCAAAATTTCCTTTGTTTGCTACCTTGCCAATCTTTGCCTTTTTACCCCCTTACGTTTTTTTTACAGGGAATGGGGAATCTTTTCCTAAGAAAAACTGTTTTAATTAGTTTTCGAAAAGAAAAGTTAACAAAAACTAATTTACAACAAAATTAATTTAAAAATATTAATAAGGCTTAAAATTTTTTAAATTTTTAACACCACGTATGTGTTTCCTAGAGCAAAATTTCCTTTGTTTGCATCCTTGCCAATCTTTGCCTTTTTTTCCCGTACGTTTTTTTACAGGGAATGGGGAATCTTTTGCTAAGAAAAATAAAACTGTTTTAATTAGTTTTCAAAAAGAAAAGTTAACAAAAACTATTTTACAACAAAATTAATTTAAAAACGTTAATAAGGCTTAAAAATTTTTAAATTCTTAACACCACATATGTGTTTCCTTTGTGTAATTTGAGCAAAATTTCCTTTACTTGCTTCCTTGCAAATCTTTGCCTTTTTCCCCGTACTTTCGCTTTTTTTTCGCAGACTCAGAAAAAAATGATTTTGGGTGAGGGGGACATATTAAAAAAATCTGAAGAGAAAAATATTATTTTCGTTCATTTTGTGACTTTTATTTTTCCTGATGTCAAACGTCTAAATTTTCCTTCTTTGTTTTAGAAGTTCGTTTTTCCGGTTCCTGTTTTATGAAAAAGACTCCATCAGCGGCTCCATAGTTCAGGGTATTACTGTTGCTTATAATTAAAATTTTGTTAAATTTTTTCCAATAAAATGCATTCTAGTTTAATGTCAATTTGCAAAAACTTCTTTAAAATTGACCTGATATTCTGTTCACTTCCTCATAACAGCAAGTTTAATTTTAATGTTTTTTTTTAGAATTTTCTCCTGAAGAAGACCCTCCTGAAGAATCAGGACATGTCCGCGGCAGCAGAGCCCCTCAAGGCAGCCATTGTTTTCTGAAAAGTAAGCAAATAATTAATTGAATTAAGCAAAAAATAAATGAAATTTATTGTGCAGTGTTTTTTAAAACAGAAATATAAAATTATATTGCATATATTTAATGGGAACAAAATTCAATTTTAAATTTCACAATATTAACGTTGTTTATAATTAAAATTTTTTAAAATTTTTTTCAATAAAATGCATTCTAGTTAAATGTCAATTTGTAAAAACTTCTTTAAAATTGACCTGGATATTCTGTTCACGTCTTCATCACTGCAAGTTTAATTTTAATAGTTTTTTTTTTAGAATTTTCTCCTGAAGAACCAGCAGATGGCCGCGGAAGCCAAGCCCCTCAAAGCAGCCACTGTTTTATAAAAAGTAAGCAAATAATTAATTTAATTAAGCAAAAAATGAATGAAATTTATTGTGCATTGTTTTTCAAAACAGAAATATAAATTTATACTCCATTTATATAATGGGAACAAAATTCAATTTTTAATTTCACAGTATTAACGTTGCTTATAATTAAAATTTTGTTAAATTTTTTCAATAAAATGCATTCTAGTTTAATGTCAATTTGCAAAAACTTGTTTAAAATTGACCTGATATTCTGTTCATGTCCTCATCACAGCAATTTTAATTTTAATAGTTTTTTTTTAGAAATTTTTGTGAAAAGCAACTACTGGGTCTGAGAGGAACTGAAGAGTGTGGAACATTTTTGGTAAGTATTTTATTATTAAACAATGTAGGGTAACTCATTTAAATTTGGTCAGCCTTAATTTTGGTCACCGCTTGTTATTTTTGCTATGCATAAGGTTATATAATGAATTGCATATGGCTAGATAGGTGACATGATGATCTATCTAAGTATACGTCGTTCAAATCATAACTTTACGCATTGCAATAACAGCCGGTGGCTGAAATTAAGGCTGGCCAAATTTAAGTCAGTTACCCGATCTGCCGAGGTGGGAGCCAGGAGGCTTTAGTCGACCCACCCGGTGGATACAAGAAAAAAAATTATTATTATTTTATTTATTATTTTCTCTTTTTTCGCGTGATTTTTTACTTATAAAATCCATGTAAACTATGTAACTTCATGTATTTGTTGATGTAATAAATATTATTTGTCTCATTGGGTTTTGGGATTGGGGAAGGGAGGACGCGCTTAAACAAAAGCGGACCCAAAATTATTTTTTATTTTTTACTCTAAATTTGAGATACATTTTACAAAAATTGCTAAATTGTTTTTTTTTGTTGGGGAAAAAACAGGAAATAGTTGCTCTTTTTAAAATATTTGTTTTCTTTGTGTAATTTAAGCAAAATTTTCTTTGTTTGCTTTCGTGCAAATGTTTGCCTTTTTCCCCTGTACTTTTTTTCCAGGAATGGGAATCTTTAGGAGGAATCTTAATTGGCTATTCCTATTTTAATTGGCTTAATTTCAAAGTGGTTGATGGAGGAAAAATGGGCTTATAAATTCAGGTTTTAAAATTCAAAAAAGTCCAATGTTTCTTCAGTTTTAAACTCCATGATTTAAAAATTAAAGAGTTTTTTTTAACTTCTGGGTGTTTCATTTATTCCACAGTGTAAAAAAATTAAAATTTTCTTCTAAATTCGCCCCTTTTTGCTTTTATCGCAAAGTGAAAAAAAATATAAATATTTTCTTTGAAATTCGCCCTTCTTTTTGCCCCTCCAAACACCAGCCCAGCAATATTTCTTTTTCTCCCATGCAGTGTCAATATGGTCAACATGTGTTTGCCCTGAGGGTAGGTACAGCCTCCTATTCTGCTGGGAAAGGCCTTTTTATACACCATGTATAGATTTCCTTTGTGTAGAGCAAAATTTCCTTTGTTTGCTCCCTTGCAAATCTTTGCCTTTTTTCCCCTGTACGTTTTTTTATGGAGAATGGGGAATCTTTTCCTAAGAAAAACTGTTTTAATCAGTTTTCGAAAAGAAAAGTTAACAAAAACTATTTTACAACAAAATTAATTTAAAAACGTCAATAAGGCTTAAAAATTTTTTACCAAAGGTTAAATATTTTTCTCAAAAATTGCGTTTTTTTTTCAAAAACTCCTTTTTTTAAAATATTTTTGGGAATTTGATTGGTAGCCTTATTTCTCAAAGTTAGTTATATGAAAACGGGTTTAAAAAAAAGGTCTGGAATTTGTGTTGTAGCCTTATTTCCCAAAGTTATATGAAAATGGGTTTAAAAAAAGGTCTAAAAACTTATTTTTTTAATTTAAAACTCAAAACGGTTGAAAAAACTTCTATTTTTAGATCAATCTGCAGGTTTATAAAAAGATATTAGTTATTTTGATTTTTTTCTGAAAATTCGTGTGGGATCCTTTTCCTAAAAAGTCAAAAACGTGTGTACTTGGCCTGTTTATATTTTAATTGTTTTTTCTAAATATCAAAAGCGTGTGTTGTTAGCCATAGTTTAATTGGCTAATCTCAAAGTGGTTGAAAAAGGGAAATTGGGCTTATAAAATCAGGTTTTAAAATTCAAAAAAAGTCCAATGTTTCTTTAAGATTTTTAAGTCGAATTTTAAGATTTTTTCCAAAGTTAAAAAAAACTATTTTACAACAAAAATAATTTAAAAACATCAATAAGGCTTTAAATTTTTTAAATTTTTTAAACCATGTATGTGTTTCCTTTGTGTAATTTGAGCAACTTTATGCATGGCTAAAATAACAGCCGGTGGCTGAAATTAAGACTGGCCAAATTTAAGTCAGTTACTTGATGTGCCAAGGTGGGAGCCAAGAGGCTTTAGTCGACCCATCCGGTGGATACAAGAGTAAATTTATTATTATTTTTTATATTTTAATTATTATTTTATTTATTATTTTCTCTTCCTTCGCGTAATTTTTTCGCGTGATTTTTTACTAAAAAAACCATGTAAACTGTGTAACTTCATGTATTTGTTTACGTAATAAATATTACTTGTCTCATTGGTTTTTGAGATTGAGGAAGGGTACTCTAAATTCAAGATACATTTTACAAAAATTGCTAAATTTTTTTTTGTTGTGGAAAAAACAGCAAATAGTTGTCACTTTTTAAATTTAAAATATGTGTTTAGGAATAAAAACGGCAGTAACAACTATTATTTTTAATGTAATTCAAATATTTTTGACAAAAAATTGCCATTTTTTAGCGGAAAATAATATTTTTTAAACAAATATCAATTTTCAGTAATGTTTAAAAATATTTTTGGGAATTTGTGGGTGAGCCCCCTTAAAGATCCCTGTGTTTTGTTGACCATAAAATAATCTCAAGTTAATTATAAAGAAAAACGTAGGCTTGAAAAACTGGGTTTTAAATTTTTTTAAAAAAAGTCAAATGTTTCTTCTCAATATATTTCTTTTAAAATCAATATATTTAAAAAGTAAAAAAAAATATTTTCTTCAAAACTCGCCCCTCTTTTTGCCCCTCCAAACACCAGCCCAGCAATATTTCTTTTTCTATCTTGCAGTGTCAATATGGTCAACACGTGTTTGCCCTGAGGGTAGGTACCAACTCCCATTCTGCTGGGAAAGGCCTTCTTATACACCATGTATGGATTTTATTTGTGTAGAGCAAAATTTCCTTTGTTTGCTTCCTTGCCAATCTTTGCCTTTTTTCCCCCTTTTGTTTTTTTTACCGGGAATGGGGAATCTTTTCCTAAGAAAAACTGTTTTAATTAGTTTTTGAAAAGAAAAATTAACAAAAACTAATTTACAACAAAATTGATTTAAAACGTTAATAAGGCTTAAAATTTTTTAAATTTTTAACACCACGTATGTGTTTCCTAGAGCAAAATTTCCTTTGTTTGCATCCTTGCCAATCTTTGCCTTTTTCCCCCGTACGTTTTTTTTGTTGTCCGTTTCCCCCTTAATTGTTTTTTTCAAAAATCAAAAGCGTGTGTTGTTTTTTTAAAATCAAATTTTTTAAAATCAAAAGCGTGTGTTGTTAGCCATTGTTTAATTGGCTAATTTCAAGGGAGTTGAAAAAGGAAAAATGGGCTTATAAAATCAGGTTTTAAAATTTTAAAAAAAGTCCAATGTTTCTTTATGATTTTTAAGTCAAATTTTAAGATTTTTTCCAAAGTTAAAAAAACTATTTTACAACAAAAATAATTTAAAAACATCAATAAGGCTTAAATTTTTTTAAATTTTTTAAACCACGTATTTTTTAAACCACGTATGTGTTCTTTTGTGTAATTTGAGCAAATTTCCTTCGTTTGCTTCCTTGCAAATCTTTGCCTTTTTTTCACCCTCAGCTCAGCAGGTTTTAAAATTCAAAAGAAGTCGAATGTTTCTTCACTTTTAAACTCCATGTATTTAAAAATTAAAAGAAGGGTTTTTTTTAAACTGTTGGGTGTTTATATTTATTGCTATTTCATTTATTCCACAATAAAAAAAAATTAGAATTTTCTTCTAAATTTGTCCCTTTTTTTGCCCCTCCACACACCAGTGACAATTCGACAATGATAATTTCGAAACTAATTTCTTATAAATGCATTTTTCATAAACAAATTTTCGTTTTTTAAACACAACCACATTTTATAAAGATGTTCTGAACTACATGCCATAAGCTTAAAAGTTTTTATTTCTTAGCATAAAGAATCTGAAGCATCAAAAGAAAAACTCACTGTTTCAGCAGACAGTCCCCTGGCCCCAATCCCGTTTTTCCCTGGCCGTTTTGCTTCCAGAAAATCGTGTTAATCATATTAATATTTTGTGTTTTGACCGTTTTAGTGATATTAATAATGAACTACCACAACCAACTCCGCCATCTGCTAAAAAGTACAAACATACACCCCGGGGTTGTGAAAAAATGTTTTATAACTCCTCGTCCCTGAAACGGCATCAAAAGTTAGAATGTCAAAAACAAAAAACTCAAAAGCGCCAATATACACCCCGGGTTTGTAAAAATTGTGAAATAATGTTTTATAACTCCTCGTCCCTCAAACGGCATCAAAAGATAGCATGTCAAAAACAAAAAACTCGAACCGCGCTTCACAGTTTTTCACGTTTAGAAAACCCCCCTAATATTTCTGAAACCAAACGTAAATTGGTTTTTAAGAATAATCAAACCCCCTCTAAAATCACACATCAAAATAAGGAAGGTTTTGAAGCAACAAATTACTTAAAAAAACGCAAAAATTTTATCAAAAATCTGAGGAATTCTAAAAAGTTTAAAGAACGTAAGATAAAAACGTGCAGTTATAACAATGTCCGCCAAAAACAAAGATTGCGGAATTGGCTGTGGGATTTTGTCTTGCGCAAAACTGGTGCTAAACAAAATCCTAAAAAAATTGATAATGCAAGACAGTTGCTTTTGGAAACATTAGCACACTTTACTCCTTTCAAAGAAATTTAAAAAAAATCAAAATTGATGACCCTATTGTAGCATCATTTTTGCGTGAGGCAAAAAATGTTTCAAAATCTAGTTATAAAGAATTAGAGTCTAGTCACCATAATTTTGTAAGAAGTGTAGCATCGTTTTATGCAGAGGGTCAAATACTGTCAGAAAGAAAGTGTAATTTTTTGGCAAAAATAAATTCCCAGTTCAAAAAGAAAATTCCTCTAATAGGCTATGCTTCTTACAAAAACACCAGAAAAAGACTAACAACTGAATTAAATATGCGTAAAAATTGAGTTCCACTGCAGAGCTTTTAACTAACACTGAAAAATTTCGATCAAATAATGCAGTTTTTGAAAATCGGGGTATGTTTAGAAAAAATATAATTGATTGCCTAAAATCTTTGGCTGTGAAAGCCTTTAAAGAATCCAAAGACAATGTAAATTGGTTAACAAATGAAAATGTTTTTCACATAGGCTTAGGCGGGGATGGTTATCCAGACGGCAAAGATAGCGCTGTAAAATCTTTCAATAAATAAAAAGCTTTCAATAAATTTATTGGAAGCTAATCCTGCACACGCGCCTGATAATGTTCTTTTAGTATTGGGAGCCAATATAAGTGAATATTCTTCAGTGGTAAAAAATTATCATTTTAAAATTTCTGAAGAATTAAATAAAGCCTGCGGTGAGAATTATAAAATTGAGGTAAATATTAAGGGCAAATTATTAAAAAAAACCATAAAATTTCGAATTCGGTGCTTTTATTGGAGATCAGAAATATCTTGCTATTTCAGTGGGAGCTGTATCTAATTCTGCTCATATGTTTACAGATTTTGTGCGTGCTTCAAAAGCTGACACAAAGAAATTTAATGGCATTGTTATTACACCTGGACAAAAAGGCGCCAAAATAGTTGACAAAACTACCAGGAAAGAAGTGCCCAAATTGCAAATCATCATGTTTGAAAAATACACTTATCAGGCTCGTCTTAATGAGTTACAAAAATTACAAAGTTTTATGAAATCTAAAAACATAACAGAATTAAACAAATCGGAAAAAACAATCATGCTAAAGTTCTAGAATTTTTAAAAGCACAAAAAATGAGAAGTTTTGAAAGGTGTCACATTGGTGAACTTAGTGATTTTTTAGCACCTTGTGTTTTGCTAATTGGTATTCTTGCTTGGACTTGTTTGTTTAAAAAATTTCTTCAGTGTCTAAAAGTTATAAGTGAGTCACATGTGCAGATAGTGTTTTCTTCTTTGCCAAGTTCACACCCATTAAAAATTGTTGTTGAAACACTAAGACTTATGGGGTGTAACAGATTAAGTAAAATTTTGTCAAAAACTTGGTTGGGAAAAGCCATAAGCTTAACCGATTTCACTTTCCATTTAACAGGGTTGGAGGTTGAAAAATTAAGTAAAAGTTTTCACAAAATTATAGAAAAGTGTTTTTTGCAATTGGAACCTAATAATAGCTCTCATAAAAAAATAGCCATGTTTCATTTTTTTGGGTCCTTTTTGACGGAAATTACCCGTGATATGAGCAGAAGTAATACCACGCCAAAAACTATTAGTGATTTGGAAAGTAATTGTCAAAAATATCATACAGCCAAGGTTGCAATTGGTGATGGGGAATATTTTGATCAGGTGGATTTCACAATTGGTTATATTGTTCCTTTTGAATCAAAAATTTGCTTTGAATGTTTTAGTAAGGTTTTGGGACTGATTTCAACGCAAGGGCGTGAGCATAAATATTTAAAAATAAAATCTTTAGAAAAAACACTTCTCCACTTAGAAGATAGGAAACAGTCCATGAATATGAAGAAATTTTATCCTCCTGGTTACCCCAACAGTTAGATGTTCCCATTAGTGCGCTCTCAGGAAAACCTGCTTGCACATTTGATATTGAGAATTATCAAAACTCCTCACAATATGTTTGCAGAATCAGCAATTGGGACCTTTGTGCAAGTATGACTCATTTTATAAGTGGACTTAATAAAATAAGTCAGCTATACAAGAAGTTAATTTTATTGGAGTAAAATTGAGTGTTTGCCGGTATACAATTACATGGAAGCTCCCTCATTAATATAAAAACATTAAATACTTAGTCTTTTTCTGTAACATTTATGTATGTATATATCATAGATTATAGTTTTATTATTGTTGTTTTGCAGCTAGTTCCCGTTTATAGTTGGATGTAGGGCAAGCTGTTAAACAATGATATAATTCAGGGTTTTTTTAATATGACAGGGTGCTTTTGTTTGATATATATATACATTTTAATAAGATTTTAATAAGATTGAAAAAAACTTTAAAATGTCATATTGAAAAAAATTCTGCATTTATAATAGATTTTTTATAGATTTACATAGAGATATTATTTTATAGATATAGAAGATTTTTATATATAGAGGTTGTATATAGAGATTTTATTTATATTTTTTATTACTGATTTGTTTCATTAAAGAATTTCAAAATCGTACAAAAATTTTTATGTAGTTAAAAGTAATAGATAAAGTTTAGAAATTATAGAGAAAATTTTAAAATGGTACAAAAATTTAACTACATAAAAATTTTTGTACCATTTTTAAATTGTTTAATGAAACTATAGCGACTAAGAGTTTAGAAAACTAAGAGTTTAAATTTTATTTAAGAGTTTAAGTAAGACTTTAAGTAGTTTAACTAAGAGTTTAAGTTTTATTGTTTTGTTTGTCTGTCATTTTGACATAATTGTTTTGTTTGTAATTGTTTGTTTGATTTTTGTAATTGTTTTGTTTGTACAATTAAAACACCATGTAAAACACCATGCATTGCAATATTTTCAAGTAAATAAATGACAATTGTAAATAAATATTACGTTTTGTAAATAAATTAATAGTGTATATTTGAAGTTTTAGCATTGAAGAGTATATGCATTTACAATTAATTAATAACCGCACTAATCACAACTGACAATACAAAAAGCATAAGCAAAAAAATTTAAGCAATTTTTGACAATTTTTGTACAAGCATCGCATGTGTACAATATGAACATTTCAGAATATAATACTAGTTATATTGTGTTTTGGAGAAAGGTGCTATAGCCACAGCACAAATCTTTTTTAACGTAAGATGACAAAAATCACCATCGTCACAAATATCTAAGACTGTGAATGTGACATAATATCTATGATTTTGATAGTAAAAATTTCGAAAACTGCTTTTGTCACACAAACACCATTGTCACTAATATGTAAGATTGTAAATGTAAAATAATATCTACAATTTCGAAAACTTCTTTTGTCACAGTACACATTGTTTTTCTGACAAACCATACTAAGATTTTGAACGAAAAAATGTCACACAGCATTATTCATGAAATTTTCCTCATACTGGAATTAATTTATAGGTGTCCATTGTTGTGTTATGAATATAAAAATCTTTAAAAAAATTACATGTATGACGAATTTGCTACAGATGTGATGTTGTTTTTGTATTTGCTAAAGGCAGGATGTAAATATTTATTAAAAAACAAAAAGATTACAGAAAACATGGTTTAATAGAATTATCCAAAGGCTTATCAAAGATAAGCACTAAAAAGGACCACTACCAAGACTATTTTTAAATATGCTCATTGAGCTAGCTGAAACTTGTTGTTCCGATAGAAAATTCCATTTTGAAACCACTCTGTTACAAAAAAAATATTTTCTAGCATTTATTCTACTTTTTTGTATTTTTAATTCAAATGAATATTCTCTTGTAGGATTAGGATTAAAATAGAAAAAATCATTAGGTTTAATGCTTGTGTTTGAATGTATGACTTTATAACACTCTAAAAGATCAACAATAAAGCGCCAGTCAATAAATTTTTGAAGTTTTAAAAATTTTAATCTATCTTCATATGCAATGATAATTTACACCTTTTAAAAATCCTCCTTGTGAAACATGGCTGCACTCTTTCTAACAATGAAATATTTTTTTATGTGAGGATTCCAAACGACACTTTATATTCCAATACTGGATGAACGTATGTCACGTAAGCTTGAAGAAGGTTTTTTACAGAACAAGTAGTAAATGTTCTAAAATTTAACTAAGAGATTCCGAATGCTTTTTTCACAATTAATTCACAATGCTTAGAAAAATTTAAAGTATCTGAGGCATAAATTCCGAGATCCTTAACTAGATTTTTCTTTGCTAGAATCTTATCACTGATAGTATAGTCAAAGTTCAACATATGTTTTGCAAGTCCTATATGCATCACTTCACTATTATTTTCAGCAAGTTGAAGCTGCCACTGCGTTGACCATTTTTCAATTCTATTCAAACAGCCCTGCAACTGAATATTCTTCTCTGATTTTTCCTCAAAAAAAAAAATTGGTGTGTATCTTTGCATCATCAGCAAACAACTTTATCTTGGGATGATGAGCACAATCGGCGATATCGTTAATGTAAATCAAAAATAAAAACAGACCAAGAACCGAACCTTGGGGGAACTAAACTTTTGACGGAATATGTTTATGACTCCATGTCGCTAATAGTTACTTTCAGAGTTCTACCAATCAAAAAATTCTATCCATTTTAAAAATCGTCCTGTAACTCCATAAGATTCCAACTTATACAAAAGTTTTGATGTGAAACTGTATCAAAAACCTTTGCAAAATCTAGATAAATGACGTCAATCATTTTCTTATTTTTTAGGTTTAAAGGCTAGTCATTCATTGTTTCAAGCAACTGGGTAATAGTTGAACTATTAACCTTAAAGCCGTGTTGGCACCATGACAGAATTTTTATGAAAAAGACTGAAAGTTCATTTTTAACCAGTGGCTCCATTAAGTTACAGGCAACAGAAGTTAAGAATATTGGGCGGTAATTTTCTTTATTACTTTTAAGACCTTTTTTAAAAATGGGAATAATTATAGCAATATTTAGATGTAAATTGCGGAGATTTGGTTTTTGAGGTTCTGTATATTTCAAAGGTTTCCAAAGCTCTGGAGCTTTAACCTAGTTTAATGGTTATTTGGTTAACAATTTAAAGCCAATTCTATATTATATATCAAAATTTTTCCTGTTATAAAATTTTTTTTATTTTTAAATTTAATTAAAAATATAAACCTAGCTGTGAAAATTTGCCTAAAAAAGATAGAGAACCCATTTCTAGGTAAAATCTAAGCTTTAAATTATTTAGTTACGAAGCTCCAAAACCATTTGCGCTTTAAATGACTAAATTTCCAAAGTAGAATATTTGAAAATAGGAACACTACTAACATTACTATTTGTAAAATTAATATAACTGATTATTTGTTTTGTAGTCAAAAGTTTAAATTTTAAATTTTGTTTGTTGTAATGTACATTCAAATTCACTTTTTAAATAATGTAAATTGAAACATTTTTTATTAGCGATAGAATGTAATAAGCAAGTTATGATCAGAATACTGCCTATTAAATTGTAAATTTTAAATTTCAAATTATTTTTATATTTTGTCTGTTGCAATGTACACTCAAATTTACTTTTTAAATAATGTAAATTGAACCAAAGTCAAAGTGAAAGTTAAAAGTTTATTCTAGAAAACCAAGAAAAAAAACATAGTTACAGTACTGCGAGCCAATCACGGTCGCAAAAAACAAAAAGATTACAGAAAACATGGTTTAATAGAATTATCCAAAGGCTTATCAAAGATAAGCACTAAAAAGGACCACTACCAAGACTATTTTTAAATATGCTCATTGAGCTAGCTGAAACTTGTTGTTCCGATAGAGAATTCCATTTTGAAACCACTCTGTTACAAAAAAAGTATTTTCTAGCATTTATTCTACTTTTTTGTATTTTTAATTCAAATGAATGTCCTCTTGTAGGATTAGAATTAAAATAGAAAAAATCATTGGGTTTAATACTTGTTTTTGAATGTATGATTTTATAACAATCTAAAAAGTCAACAATAAAGCGTTGGTCAATAAGTTTTTGAAGTTTTAAAAATTTTAATCTATCTTCATAGGCAATGATAATTTACACCTTTTAAAAACCCTCCTTGTAAAACATCGCTTCACTCTTTCTAACAATGAAATATGCTTAAAGAAGGTGTTTTACAGAACAAGTAGTAAATGTTCTAAAATTTAACTAAGAGATTCCGAATGCTTTTTTCACAATTAATTCACAATGCTTAGAAAAATTTTAAAGTATCTGATACATAAATTCCGAGATCCTTAACTAGATTTTTCTTTGCTAGAATCTTATCACTGATAGTATAGTCAAAGTTCAACATATGTTTTGCAAGTCCTATATGCATCACTTCACATTTATTTTCAGCAAGTTGAAGCTGCCACTGCATTGACCATTTTTTAATTCTATTCAAATCGTACTGCAACTGAATATTCTTCTCTGCTTTTTCCTCAAAAGAAAAACCGGTGTATATCTTTGCATCACCAGCAAACCACTTTATCTTGGGATAATGAACATAATCGAAGATATCAATAATGTAAATGAAAAATAAAAACGGACCAAGAATGGAACCTTGGGGAACTGAACTTTTGACGGAATATTTTGATGACTCCATGTCGTTAATAGTTACTTTCAGAGTTCTACCAATCAAAAAATTCTATCCATTTTAAAAATCGTCCCGTAACTCCATAAGATTCCAACTTATACAAAAGCTTTTGATGTGAAACTGTATCAAAAGCCTTTGCAAAATCTAGATAAATAACATCAGTCCTTTTCTTATTTTTTAGGTTTAAAGACCAGTCATTCATTATTTCAAGCAACTGGGTAATAGTTGAACTATTAGCCCTAAAGCCGTGTTGGCTGTCACCTTGACAGAATTTTTATAAAAAAGGCTGAAAGTTCATTTTTAACCAGTCGCTCCATTAATTTACAGGCAACAGAAGTTAAGGATATTGGGCGGTAATTTTCTTTATTAATTTTAAGACCTTTTTTCAAAATGGGAATAATTATAGCAATTTTCCAATCTAACGGCAATTCTCCTTTACCAAACAATTTTTGATATAATAAAGCCAACGGATGGGCGATGACTTTTGAAAGTCGTTAAAAAAAAGGCTGGGAGCCCATCTGGAGTTTTAGAAAGTTTGTTTGGAAGTTTTTTAATTGCTGACAGAACATTTTTAACAGTAAAAGACATATGCTCTAAAATTCCATTTTTTTCCACAGTAAATAATGGCAGTTTGCCATCATCTTGAGTAAATACTGAACTGAAGTACTTTGCAATTACTTCTGATTTATGATATGAGTACCATCACTGTTAATTAATGAAGGAATTTGTTCCCTACTTTTTATTTTGTTATTGACAAATTTATAAAAATTATTTAAATTTTTTGAGTTTAAAATTCTTTCTTTTAAATTTAAGCTATAGTTTTTACTAATTGTTTATATTTTTTGCACAGCTTTTTATACTCGGTTTTATCATTTTGATTTTTGTACGTACTTACGCCACATTTTTTGTTTTTTGTTTTGAAGTTTTTTTATATTTGTTGATAATTGTAATAATGTTTTATTTGATATTTTTTTAAGTGGAACATGTAATCGAATTCCTTCATAAAGAATATCTTTAAAACACTGACAGTATTCTTCAATATTTGAATAAAGCGAAAACAAATCATCCCAATCGACTGACATCAAAAAAAGTGACCATTTTATAATCGCCATTAGAAAAGTCATGTTTATTGCACTCATAAGTTTCTGTACTAGAAGCGTAATTAAGGGAAAAATGAACGGAATGATGGTCGGATGTTGAAAATCCAGGCATGATTTTATTTTCAATAATAATTTCAGAGTCGTTAGTCAAGACAAGATCAAGAATGTTTTTATATATCTAGAAACATTTTTCAGCTTGTGATATATAACCTTGCATAACTTAACGACTAGGGGTACTTTAATTAGGCGGTTATAATTTAACTTAGTTTATTAACGTTTTTAAAAAAATCATAATTCATTTTTTAAGTTGATAACATTGAACCTAACGCGAAACATATAAAGCAAGGCGCTTTAAAATGTTTATAGTGCATTGACTACATATATTTACATGGGTTTGTTCAATTAAAACCATTTAAAGTTTTGCTTTTATTGAAACCTAAAAAAGTAATAAGTTGTTGAGATCCTCCAATCTTGAACTTCAGGAATAAACAGAAAGGTTTAGTAATTTTATAACTATACTAAGCCAGCTATACCTAAACCGTCTGTTCTATACCACAATTGCAATATGTTGTTCTTTAACTGTTGCTTGTTTGAAATCTAACCATCAAACACAAATTAGCTTTGTAAACAAGCTTTACAGCAAGAACAAATGTACAATCATGTGTACAGGCGTGGTGTTTATGTGCTGGACGTTGGTACTTGCTTGGAAGAAGGGCGGAGTCAAGCCGGACACATAGCTGGAAATTTAAAACCATCCAGCTATATGCTAAACTTGACAGCCTTTGGCGTTTTGCACCAAAATTTCAAACGCCTCCTGATTGGTGCTCTTCAGTGAAATCTCAGGACAGAGCAAGCACCAACGGGTCGTTTTCCAATGAATAAGCAAATGTAATCAAATTATAATAAGCAAACATTTAAAATAAACAAAGTATATAAAAACATACTTGCGAAGATGCCATTGCAGGTTTTTTTAAACAATAAAACAAAATTAAGTACAATACATATATATATATACAGAGAGTTCAGGACATTTGATTACTAAGGAAATCTTGTGAGTATTTATACTTTTTCAGAACAAAAGAGGGGTACAGGATAATTGCTATATACACAAAAACGCCAATTTTACAACCAGTAATTATGTATATTTCCTCCTTTGACCTTATGCTTTTCATGGGTTATATAGAGAGCCTTAGAGATTGGCCAGAACAGGCCCTGTTTACCTTTTGTGCTGAGTTTACTTAACACACCTGTGTTGAGTTTACGGCCAGAATTGGTCCTGTTAACCTTTTGTGCTTAGTTTACTTAACATACCTGTGTTGAGTTTACTCGCGAGTGCTGGGTTTAATGATTACATGATTACCTGTGTTAAGTTGTATATCTTAATTTACAAAACTTAAACAAAAGG
>JASAMX010001888.1:10000-64857 GCA_030248175.1 Microlaimidae sp. YZB2_3 | reverse complement strand
ACCGTCAAATTGTATGGAACCTGAAAGAACTTCATATAAAATAGTATGTTTTTCTTCAGTTTAAATTTTTTGGTGGTAAGACCTGATTTAACCACTTTTTTGGAAATTAGCTTTATTTGGACTTTTGTTTTGTGCTTGATTTTTCTAGATTGATGGTTTATTTTTAAACAACAAAACCACACCATTGTAAATGGTTTTTCCAGGTTCCATACAATTTTACGAGGTTACCCAGACTAAAGCTAAAGTCTTCCAGGCTGAAATTAAGGGCGTAACCGCGTTCCGCCAGGAAGAAATAAACAATAAATCCCCCAGCGAGAAAAATTAAAAAAAAAGTTTTCAGCGGTTATGTAACCAATTATTACTTAGTTGCGTCATGTGTTTCTCTGCACGTGATATTTTCTCAAAGAACGAGTGGTTACTTTACCACTCAGCTATTTTCACCCTGATAGAATTCATCTTTAGTCTTTTCTCGCATTAAATTTTTGGAGTTATTGTAGCTTCATAGTATTCCATATAAAAAAGAATTTTTTCTGTTTCGATTTTGATAAATTTCCGTCTATTGAAACATTGTACCCCGCAGCGCTCACACGTCACCCAAGATTTATTTCATTTTATTTTTTTAAATATTTTTATTGTTGCCATATGGCTGCTAATTAGTGGTAAGGATATTTTTTCGCTCTTCCCGTTGAAAATTAGTAATTTTTATAAAAAGGTAAGGAATTATAATTTAAACCAAAAAAATAACCACAAGAGAATGTGTATTACTGAATGAAGTTATTTAATATGTAATTCAGTAAGGAAAAAAAGTGTCACACAAGTACCCCAGTACCTAATGCGTAACTTAGAAAAAAACTGGTCGTTTTTCACATGAACAGAGGTTTAACTACGGACAATTGAGCATATTCGAGAATAAAATTCAGGTGAGGGGGCAATTTAGCATCTACGTGCAAAAAATCAGCTCCAAATATTCACCACTGGAAAAAATTTTTGGGGGACCCAAAAAAAAAAAAAACAAAAAAAGTTAAGCAAATTAAGCTTATTAGTATGAAATTCAGGTATGTTTAGCAAAAGTTTTTAGGTTTTTAATATCAGAAAAATATGGGTAATAGGGTAGTGCATTTAATTTCGGCACTTTTCCCAATTGGGCATTTTTGATTTTTGACTATATCTTTGGTAATCCTGGACGGAATACGACGTTTGATAGCTCAAATGAGAGGTAATTATATGTAGATGACTGTCGTGAGCTTTTTATTTGTTTTGTTATGATATTTTCATGTGAAATTATGTGATTTATAAAAAACAAAATTTGTTACTTGTTTTTAAAACATTGGCATTTCATGATTGCGCAATAAATTGGTTTAAAAATTAAACTGTCCTGGTAAAATTTAGTCTATTTTCCGAATTTTTAGTCCCCGTGGTTCTAAGTTGCGCCTGTGGTGAGCAATCGTTATAAAATAAAATAGTGTAATTTCGGCACTCATATCCTGTAGGTAAAAACGTATTGAATTAAGTGGTCGGGTGTTAAATTGTAGTTGTAAATAGTGAAAAGACAACGTTGAAATGTGTAGGGGTCATAGCACTGAACTTAAACTCGATTAAGAGGGTCCTTTTAAAAAGTGCCGAAATTAAATGCACTTTTTTCCCAAATTTTGCTCATTTTGATACCATTTGGAATTTTAGCTGTAACTTTTTGCTAGTTACACATTGAAAAACAAGTAGAAGCTTAAATTAAAGAAAACTGTCTGAAAATAATGATAGGCTTTTAAATTTTTGAAAATGACGATTTTTTGACTGAGAAACAATCGATTGTTTGTAAAGTGCCGAAATTAAATGCAAATATTTAATTTCGGCAATTTTCCATTTTTTTAAAAACTGATTTAATTAAGTAAAAAAAAATCTTTTCGTACAGTGAAACTTTTGTGACGTAACGCAGTATCGTGAAAGCTTTAAAATGAACTATCAAACATGAAAATCGGGCTATACAGTAAAAAGTTACATTAGAAAAACAAAAAAGTGCCGAAATTAAATGCACTACCCTATTTTAGTTATGTAAAATGTTTAGATTTTTAATTGACTAAAAAACTATTAAAGGTTTTGTTGATTTCGATGACGCCATCAACAACGGTTAACCGCGCAGTGACTTAACCCATTTATATAAGGGAAAGAGCGCTCCGCGCTCTTCCCTGATTACTTCAATATATAAAACTAGCCTTGAAAAATGCTCTAAGAATAGAGCAGGAAAAAAGGGCGATTTTTCACCGGGCGTATGTTTAGACAGAAAAGATGTGGACTAGGCTGAGATGGACATTATGTAGACTATAGGAAATTTGCATTTGGTTTGGCCAGCTGCTCATTAAATAAAAATTTCTACCATATGATAATGATTTGTTTATACATTGATCTAATCACACAGCATTTTTGCATGTTTTTTAGTTTGATGAAATGTCAATTTAAAAAATCATACTCACAGCAATCTTTCACAAGCGCGAAATCGCCACTTTTTTAATTAGAAGGTTATATTTGTATGTGTAAAAAAACAACTATAAATTTGAAAAAGTGGCGATTCTGCGCTTGTCAAAGATTGCTGTGAGTATGATTTTTTAAATTGACATTTCATCAAACTAAAAAACATGCAAAAATGCTGTGTGATTAGATCAATGTATACACAAATCATTATCATATGGTAAAAATTTTTATTTAGTGAGCAGCTGGCCAAACCAAATGCAAATTTCCTATAGTCCACATCTTTTCTGTCTAAACATACGTCCGGGGAAAAATCGCCCCTTTTTCCTGCTCTATTCTTAGAGCATTTTTCAAGGCTAGTCTACCATTTTTTGATTTAAATTGAAAAAATAGCCTATTAAACTATAGTTTTAGCTGCGCAATGACATATGTTTATAATCATTCCGTTGCCGAGATATACTTTTTTAAATAAAAAATAAGAAGAAGAAGAAGAAGATGAATTTAAATTACAAAACTTACCCACGTTGTTTAATTATAGTTAAAGCGGTGCAATTGCGCTCCATACAAAGTTTACCTACGTTCTCTAAATATAGTTGGCGCGATGCCGTGCGCCAAATAATAAGATGATGATGAACATGAATTACAAAATTTACTCACGTTCTCTAAGTATAGTTGGCGCGGTGCCGTGGGTTAAATTGCAGTGTGGCACCCCGTACCACCGATGATTACTGGCGCGTGGCGCTCCCGCGCCACCGACGCTTATTATTATTTTTTAATAAATAAAACTTTGAATTAATTTTGTCATCAGTAATGCAAGAATTAAAAAAGGTACTCTGTTGTTTTCGCCGTTTTCCGCGCGGTTGAAGCAGATGGCGTTGGGAACTGGTTCCGTTTCTGCCACCAATCAAAACCGGTCTGCTTTTTTTGTGCGGTTTCTATGAGGGGATTTTGGTTGTCTGCTCTGTACAATCCTTACTGTTGCCAAAAGGCTGTTATTGTGCGATTGGAAGTTTTTATTTGTCTATTTTTAAAATTTTTTATTTTGATCAATAAATCGATAACAAGGACCTAAAAGAAAAAAATGCTTCCTAAGAAAGTTGCGTAATTCTTTTTTCTTTCTAATGAGCTCATGTTTATTTTGATCAATCAGTAACGAATGAGGAATATCACTTTTAAGGATAGAGCGTTGGAATAATAAGAAGAAGAAGAAGAAAAAGAAGAAGAAGAAGAAGGTTCTGAATTTCAAAATTTACCCACGTTCTCTAATAATGCTTGGCGCGGCGCCACGGGGCAAAATCGCCCCGTGCCGCTCCCGCGCCACCCATGAAATGTCGTAAAACGGTAATATCAGTTTAAAGAATCAATAGGTTTAAAGAATTTTATGCAAGTATTGTTTTTATAAGTTTATAATCTATTAAAAGTGCGAATTCTAACACCACTAAAACTGATTTCTCCAAAGCAAATTTGTTGACTTTTTCCTTGTAAATGAAATTTAATTAATATTAAAATCTACAAAAATGAATCTAAACTCTTAAAATTTTAGTGTTTCAATTGTATTTTGACATTCAATTGGTATAACCAGCGTTAATAAATCAATAGAAGAGATTTTAACTAATATCTATACCAAGTGAACGGTATCGCTGGTGGTGGCAAATTTTGTTAACCTATGGTGTATCGTACCTGTGGACAAAAGGCAGATTTTAGAAAATGGAAAAACTCAGTTTTTAATTTCGTCTTTTCATGGTTTCAAAAAAAACAAACGTCAACTTTTTTAAACGATTAAAATTTTTTTCGATTTTAACTGTTATATCTCTTTAATAAAGCGAATGGTTATGTACGGGTATATATTATTAAAGCTTTGCACGGAATTGGGTTTTGTTAACAATCTTAATAGGGCATAAGGTATAGAGTATAACTGATGGAAAGCTAAAATTCTGGACCATGTAATACGAATCAATACAAAACAAAAAGGGAATTTATAATGTCCACTTGTTTTTATTTTTGGATTTAGGTTATTTTCTGTTTTTTTTTTAATTGATTATATGTTTTTTTTAAGAAATACTCAATCAGATGTAAAAAATTTTGTAGTTTTTAATTATATATTTTATGTATTTTTGAGTTTTCTGCAAAAATATAACAGAAAATATCTACAGTTCTTTTGCCATTAAAACATAATAGAAACAATAATATTTTATAGTTATAAAAATACAAATAAATGAGTGTTTTGTTTTGTTTTAGCATAAATCTTTAATATAAATTTTTATTTCGCACAAATATTAAACATGAGTGTTTTGTTTTGTTTTAGCATAAATCTTTAATATAAATTTTTATTTCGCACAAATATTAAACAAACAATTACTAAAAATTAATCCTAACAATTATTTTAGCATAAAAATAATAAAATGCAGTTCACGATCTTTAAATTTTTTTTACATTCAGTTATATTGAGCTATGTTGTGGGGGGGGTGGTGGGGGGTTGGGGGGGGGGGGGGGGGTGGGCTTTGTTTTTGTTTATTTCTTATTTCAGAAAATATTTTCTTTGCTTCTGCATAAAAGTTTTTTGCTTCTTCCACAGTTTTAACACCTGTTATGACATTGTCAACATATACATTTTTCCTAATATTATCCGCCACTGGTGTGTCAATTTTCTTTAAGTGATATTCCACAACAGCCGATAACAGATGAGGGCTTGATATGACACCAAAAGGCACTCTTGTAAATCGGTAAACTATCAGGTTTGAATCTGACACAGGTTTCTGTGGATTTTTTAGCCATAAAAAACGCACGGCATCTCTTTCGGAGGGTTGCAATCCAACTTGTAAAAACGCTTTCTCAATATCTGATATTAAAGCGATTGGATTGAGGCGAAAACGAAGCAGTAAAGCACACAGGTCCTCCAACATAACCGGACCTCTATGAAGACACTCATTCAGGCTTTTATTAGTAGCCTTGGTTTTGGCAGAGGCATCATAAACCACCCGAATTTTGGTTGTGGTCTTCTGGGGAGTCATTACTGCATGGTGTGGAATATAATGCTTAACTGGTCCAATGATAGAAGTATTAGTGACTTCTTCAATAATGCCCTTTTGAAGTTGATCTTCAATTATGTTTGCATATTTTTTCTTCTCTTCTGAATTTAAGCGTTTTTGAAGAGACTTCAGACGTCCAATAGCGAGATTTAGATTTTCAGGAAGGTCAGGGCACTCTTCTTTCCATGGCCACTTCACAAAATATCTTCCGTTCTCAAATGTAACAGTGTTGTTAAACATTTCAATAGCCTGATCGTCGCTTGTTTCTTGGCCAGATTCTTTGATACCTATGGTTTCCAGATCCCATAAATTTTCTAAGTTGACCTTTTCAAGGTTGGGAACAGACATCAGAGCAGTAGATGTGCTGTCAACAGGAGATTCAGTTAACGTTAGCATGGACACTGACATTCTTCTTGTTTGAATTTCAGATGTCCTGCCACTAAGAATCCAACCCAGCTTGGAATTTAGTAGATACAGTCCACGTTTCAGCATTTTTCTTTCTGATGTGACCAAATCACTATAATAGTCATTACCTATCATTAAATCAGTAGTCTGTGCAGTTTCAGACGTTGAATACTTGTCAGCCAATTTAAGGTTCCAGTATGGCTTTAGCAGAAAGTCGTCAACCTTGGCTTTTTGGATTTTGCCAGTAATACTGGGTACAATATTCACTTGTAACTCTAGGTAACTTTGATTCTGCAGTTGAATCTTTATTTTGGTCACATGAGTAATGACTTCCTTG
Source organism: Microlaimidae sp. YZB2_3 (assembly GCA_030248175.1). NCBI lineage: Eukaryota > Metazoa > Nematoda > Chromadorea > Desmodorida > Microlaimidae > Microlaimidae sp. YZB2_3. Next base: position 58,623 of record JASAMX010001888.1, on the reverse strand, counting down.
GACGCTGTTGTTCCAAACGTAAATACCGAAAGAGATTGGGTTCCCTTTTGCTTAAGATTCAGCTTCTTAGCTAGAGAGTCAGTGATATAGCTTCTGCTACTCCCAGTGTCAAAAAGTATATGAACACTGGAACAGTATTGTAAATCAGGGCTTTTGACTGTAGCAATTGCAGTTTGCATCAATACTTCTTCTCCAGAAGCTAATACTGACGGTTCAGATGCGACGGTACTCCGGGTTATGTTAGTTGATATTGCAGGCGTAGAGAATTTTGATTCATAACCAGTCATTACCGGTTGCTTTGGACATAAACTGCGATGATGGAGATTTTTTCTTTCACAGTAGACGCAGCTGTAAATCCTGGCAGATCGTGGGCAAGCTTTAATTGAGTGTCCAGATTTAAGACAAAGAAAACAATTATTTTTTAGTTTTTCTTTTCTCTCTTCAATAGTTGGATAGCTCCAACAGTCGTCACTCCAGTGACCAGGTTTTTCGCAGTATGGACAAGGGTAACTTGGTTTACTGGAGTTTCTCTCATTTATTGACGGTTTAAGACTAGTTTTCATTTTATTTTTATTTTCTGACGACACCAATGCTTGACCCGAACTTTTGGGTTGAGCATTATAAGGTGTTTTGGGATTTGAAGTGGAGCTAGGCTTGTAGGAATTTTGATTTTTATAGTGGTTTGTCTCTGATTTCCAAGATTGGGAAGATTGCCGCTGGGAACGTTGCCAACTGTCTCCACACTGAGGTTGGTTTTTTGACTTGAAACCACTATTTTCTCCAAATTCTTCTTGCTCACACATTAAAATATAATGGCGTAGATCCTGACAAAAAGAGTTTACTGTCCAGCTATTGGGATCCTTTCCGCTTAGTATTAGTGATTTTCTTACCTCATTTGGTATTTTTTCTCGAATTGTGTGCAGAACTAGCTTACTTTCATCTATTGGTTCACCAAGAGCTGCCAGTGATCGTCTAATTCTTTCAATTTCAGAAAACGTTGACCGCAGCTGTTTGGTTTCTGTTGTTGAAGGTGGCAAATTATGAAGTGTTGTCATCAGGGATTTTATGACCACTGTAGTATTGCCAAATTCTTCTTTTAATCTCTCCACGGCAGGTTGGTAGTCAGCATCTGTCAGTTTGTATCCAGCTACAGCTTTAAAAGCTCGTCCTTTTAGCAAAGATTTTAGGTGCGTAAATTTTTCCACAGAACTTAAGTCTGGATTTTTGTCTACAGCAGCAGCAAACGAGTCCCAGAAAGAGGGAAAATCTTCAATTTTACCAGTGTAGATTGGAAGTTTTAATTTTGGTAGTGAAACTGAAGATTTGTGATGTGCAACTACTGGCAGTGAAGTTGGCACTTGGGGCTGCAATCCCTGTTTAATTCGTTCGTTTTCTAATTCAAGGCGCACCTTTCCCAGGTTTATTTCAATCTCTTTACTATTTTCTAACTCTTTTTCTTTCAGTTTTAAATTGTCTTGACGTTCTTTTTCTTTTATTTCAAGTTCTTTTCTTTCTTTTTCTAGCCTATCTTTGCGATCTTGAGCTTCTTTTTGATCTTTTACTTTTAATTCTGTCATTTCAATGTCAGTTTGAATTTCAATAAGAAGATCCTCAACTTCAGGAATAGTTTCATCTAAAGCGGAAAGAAAAGATTCATCCTTTTCCCATTCTTCACCTTGACAACCTTCTAGAAGCGCTTGAAGCTTTTTTAAGTTTTGCTGCAGCTTTCCTTGGACCGTTTTAACAGTCTTCAGATGAACTACAATTTCTTGATCATCGATTTGTTCTGTCAAAGAAGCTCGTGCTTCTGAAATGACGCTTGAAAGTCGTTCATTAATCTTTTGCAGTTGTTCTTTCCTGACCATGATTCTAAATTCGGCTTATTAGTGCTAATACTTTCAATTAAAAAGTACGTCCTGTGATTCAAAACAAGAGCGACCGTCGGCTGACGGAGCTCTGGAGAAGTCCTGCGGCGCAAGGAGACGGGCGCCGCACACAAAAAAACGAAAGGGAGAGTTTCCGTCGGCTGACGGAGCTCTGGAGCAGTCCTGCGGCGCAAGGAGACGGGCGCCGCACAATAAAAAAAGCGAAGGGGAGATTTTCCGTCTGCTGACGGAGCTCTGGAGTAGTTCGGCGGCGCAAGGAGACGTACACCGCGCACCAAAAAACGAAGGGAAAGCGACCGTTAGCAGTTTGGCGGCGCAAGAAGACGTGCACCGCGCACCAAAAAAAAACGAAGGGAAAGCGATCGTTGGCTGATGGAGCTCTGGAGCAGTTCGGCGGCGCAAGAAGACGGGCGCTGCACACAAAAAGGCGAATGGAAGAGCTACCGTGGCCTACGGAGCTCTGGAGCAGTCCTGCGGCGCAAGGAGACGGGTGCCGCACACAAAAGAGCGAAGGGAAGAGCTACCGTGGCTTACGGAGCTCTGGAGCAGTCCTGCGGCGCAAGGAGACGGGCGTCGCACACAAGAAAAGCGAAGGGGAGAGTTTCCGTCGGCTGACGGAGCTCTGGAGCAGTACTGCGGCGCAAGGAGACGGGCGCCACACACAAAAAAGCGAAGGGAAGAGCTACCGTGGCCTACGGAGCTCTGCAGCAGTCCTGCGGCGCAAGGAGACGGGCGCCGCACACAAAAAAGCGATGGGGAGAGTTTCCGTCAGCTGACGGAGCTCTAGAGCAGTCCTGCGGCGCAAGGAGACGGGCGCCGCACACAAAAAAGCGATGGGGAGAGTTTCCGTCGGCTGACGGAGCTCTGGAGCAGTCCTGCGGCGCAAGGAGACGGGCGCCGCACACAAAAAAGCGAAGGGAAGAGCTACCGTGGCTTATGGAGCTCTGGAGCAGTCCTGCGGCGCAAGGAGACGGGCGCCGCACACAAAAAAGCGAAGGGAAGAGCTACCGTGGCCTACGGAGCTCTGGAGCAGTCCTGCGGCGCAAGGAGACGGGCGCCGCACACAAAAAAGCGAAGGGAAGAGTTACCGTGGCTTACAGAGCTCTGACGGAGCTCTGGAGCAGTTATAACAGGTACCGGCGCCAAGAAACGGGCGCCCAAACACAGTAACAACAGCTAGCTACCAGACGGCTAGCAACGAAGATAGCAAAAATCATTTTGGGACAGTTTAAAAAATGACATACCGGTACCAAAGCAACAGTTTGCAAAACAAATAGCAGTTTTCATATTTTATTCCAAAAATTAAAATTCGACGCCATTCAAATTATATTCCATTAAAATTCCAATTAAAATTCGACGCAGAAAAAAAAAATTCCATTTTATAAACAAAAATCTTGTCGAATTAAAATCCTTCAGAAAAAAAATGTCTTTATGGCAGAATATTAATCCAAAATAATAAGTCCAATTCTTTGAAGTAACCACGTTCGAGCTACCATGTAGCAAATTCGTAAGAGAGTTTTAGCATTCGTGGAAGCGTTTTGGCCGGGAAGTGAGGCCATTTGCCATTTTGTGGATCTTTAAGCAGTTTGTAGTCGTAGTAATAGTTATTTTGCAGTCGAGGCAATGTATATAAATTCATTTATTATCCAAAACAATTCAATTAACAGTTAATTATATCCAAAGCAGTTAAGTTTGCAGACAAAGTTAGCGGGCCAGACCGCCTTTACGCACAATAAAATAAACCATCTCAAAAATCCGCACAGAGCTCCCGACTCGCTACGCGCACACTTTACTGACGGCGGCCATTATGCCAGCACTGTGAAATGCCGCGCGGCAGACTGAGCGTTCGAGCGTAAACTCTCTGCGTTTAATTAACAAAAACAGCACGTGGCAATAAAAAAATATTATTTAATAAAAAAAAAGAATTTAATAAAGAAGAATTTTAACGTAAATTGGAATATCGTGACTTGCAGGTCACGACATAAAGAAAAACTAGCTACTTAAGGACCTATTTCACCCCATTTGAAAATTGACTTAATCAATGCGCGCCCTTATTTGAATGCTCTCTAATAACACCAGTTACACCTAGCAATTACGGATTTTTTAAAACCAAGGCATTAAGAGACAGTAAATGTGTCTGAGCAATCAAGCAAAATATATTATTTATGTTATTCAATTTTGGTTGTATTAAAATATGAATAAAACTTTAATACAAAAGTATAAAAAGTATATTTTGCATTATTTATATTTTATCCTTAAAGATTGATTCGGTTTTCACAGACTATTTGGCATTTTTGTTTAAAATTTCTATTGCGACGTTTCTTAGATGAAATGCAACCTCAGGCTTAACTTCTGATTTATCATCTTCTGTTTTCTCTGGTTGCTGTTCGGTAATTTCCTCTATTGTTTCCGAGGTTTGTCTTCTAAAAGAATTTTATGCTTATTTATATTATAAAATGAGGTAGGTGGAAACAAGAATAATTTGAGTAAAAGCAAGATTAACTTTAATGCTCTCACCTTTTTTTGTAAAACTTTTTCTGGTATGGGTGTTTGTTTAATCTTTTAACAAAATGATATACACTAATAAAATCCTAGAGCCTTGATTGCAACAATATTTTGGTAACTTCACTATTATTGACGCATATTTTTAAAATGACCGGAAATCAAAAATTTTTAGAGCAGGCGGAAAAGTAGCCGACGACATTTGGCTGACCGAAATTTGGACGACGGAAAACAAGCCGAGGAAAAAATGGCCGACTAGGAAAAGTGGCCGATCACAAAAATTGACATACTATTGACATATTGAAAAAATAATAAAAAAAATTTAAATTCTCTAATTAAATATTTTTTGCATGCAGCTTTGCATGCAGCAGTAGAGGCGATATTTCTGAAAACAACTACAAGTTTTTTAAAAAGTAAACAAAGCAAAAACTTAATAACAATAAATTTAAGTGTTAAAGCGATTCCTAGAAAGCACTCTATAAAAGAACGAAATAATAAAAAAAATGTTATTTGTTTTAAATTGCTGTCGTTCACTATTTCGTAGGCCAGTATTCTGTCGGTCATTTTTTTGATAATCGTAATTTGTTTGCATTTAAAACTAAAAAAACACAGTTCGAAAAAATACAGTCCCCTATAGTTTATTTTCACTACTTTATCATAAAAAAGGTCTAATAAAGCAATCTTAACAATTTTTAAAAATAAATATAGTTTTACATTGATATAGATCAAATAAATGAAATAAAAATTAAGAAGTTTGAACACCTTTCGTTTTGATCACTATAATATTAAAAATAGGAATCAAATCTTATCATTTGCATATGCTTTAGAAAGAACAGCTTTAAATCTATTTGAATCATACGTTTGATTGCTTTATAATACGATTTATATTTTGACTTTTTAATAAAAAACAAGGGTCATGTGAACAAAGGTAATATTCCTGAGAGTAGTGAATGTAAAATTATTACTTTTAAAATAAAAAAAAACAAATTTAAACATACATTTTATTGTAAAAAACTAAACAAAAATGTAAATAACTAAACACAAAAAGTATAATATTTATGTTTATTTGATGAAAAAAACCCAAATAGTGTTCAAACACGTTGCAAATGTTATATGAAGCCAAAACCGTACCGATGCGGCCACGTATATTTGGTCACAACTGATAAAACCTGCATGTTTGATGACAAAATTGGTTTCTGCATTTCGTTGTTTTTTTACTCAAAAATCAAAGGTTTTTTAACAACAAACACAATAACTCAACAATGCTTAAAAATTTAGGTATAAAAAATTTAAAAACAAGTTGCCGCTTTCTTTGAGTGCATCACTTGTAAACTATATTTTTTTAATCATAAAAAGTTAAACAGCCAAATTCATAGAATTGAACCTGGGACAGATACCAAGTATGTGTAACAATATCGGAAATAATAATGCTGTTAACTGATAATCAAAAATCTAAGCTACACAATGACAAAAGCATATGTTGCACCGTTATGAATACACAATAAAGTTTTAAAGTTTTGTTGTAAACATGTCTTGCTGTCTTTTTTTAGTTGCGCATCCATTTTGTTACGCAAATTTTAAGAAAAGATTTTCAAACTTATTGTTAACAAGCGAAAAAATAATAAATACCCGAAAGAAACGTCTTTAAATGCACTAAGAGCCACAGCAGGAAGGAGTTCCATATCAGAACCACTAATTTTCCTTTCTATTTTCGTGGCTAAATCCTAAAAATGATTCAATTTTACTTTTTTGCAGCTTAAATAGAATTTTGATTAAGCATTTTAATTATAATTTACTTTACTAAAAACTCTCAAACTAACCTTAAAAATGCTCAGAGCAGAAGAAAAGTGTAATTTTTACACAGGCATATGTATAGACAGAAAATATCAGGACTAGTTTGAGATGGACATATGTGAATCATATAAAAATTGCATTTGCTTTAAATAGCTTCCCACTGAATAAAAAATTCTACCATATGATAATGAGTTTTTTACATGGTGAACTTATTCCACAACAATGTTGCATTTTTTCTTTTGTTTGATGAAATGTCAATTTAAAAAAATTCTCACAATAATCTTGGACAAGCGCAAAGTCACTTTTTTAATTAGAAGGTATATTTTTGTTTTATATTAAGTCATACGTCAGGCGTAAGACTTACTGTGTGTTACTTGTGTTACAAATAGCTTGAAAAGAAATAAACATACGTTTATTTTTTATATTTAAGTTGTATAATATTAACCGCTTAAATTTACGTTTAAGTAAACGCAAATTAATGACAAACATCAATTTGTGACTTATGACGAAAGACCAGATAACGGACCAAACTAATACTTTTTTGATTAAAATAAATTTGGATGTATAATTGCACACTTATCACGCGTGTCTTATAATTTTTCTTACTTTAGTAGTTTCTTCGATTTCTAATGGGTCAAAAGACTTCGGTTTCCAAGGTGCCAGTACATCTGGTTTCACAATTTCGCGACAAATTTTTCTGAAAAATAACAAAATTGTAGTAATTTAAAAGTATAAGAAAAAAAGTTAATTCTTAAAAACAATATATTCGAGTAAAAAAAACAAAACATATAATTATATATAAAATATAATATTTTGTGAATTCTTACTAATTAAACACTACACAACAAAACAACAAAACAAACAACGATAATTTTATATAAGATTTTATTTATTTTTATTTAATTAACACCACACATAACGAACCAAAAATTGTGAAATTACTTTAAGTATTGATGTCGCGATGTAATATTATTACTGTAAATTTCTGTTTTTGGGGTGTTTTTTTTTTTTGTTTGGGGTGGAGTTTTTGAATAGTGTAAATATTTTAAATGTTTGATTGTAAAGTTAGAGGATAGGTTTATATTTTGATGTAGTAATGTATTTTTTTATTTTTTTGTTTTTAAAAATTTATGTTTTTGATATGTGGATTTTTTAGATGTTTATAGAATAGTTTGTTTTTAAATTTAGAAAAAGTAAAAATTTATTAAGGTGGGTGGGAGTATTTGTTTGATTTTGATGTTTTTGTGGTTTTTTGTTTTTAGAAAATTTTTTTAGAATATAGTGGTTGAGATATATGGATGTTTTTTGAGATTATTTTAAGGGTGTTTGGGTATTAAATTTATTTAGATATAATGAGTTTTTTTGTTTTAAGATATTATGTTTTGAGGAATTGTGATTTTTTAATATTGTATAATTTGTTTTTATTTATGAGAAGAGTAAATTATTTGATTTTAAGTAGTGGGAGTTTTGTTTGATTTTGATGTTTTTGTGATTTTGTTTATAGTAATTTTTATAAAATATAGTGTAGAGATATGTGAATGGTTTTTTGATTTGTGTGGGAGTGTTTGGGTATAAATTTAATTGAATAAATTGAAGGGTTTTTTTTTTTTGATAGTTTATTATTGTTAGTTTTATTTGGTGTTTTTGTAAAGGGAGTTTTTTTGTTAAATGGAGTGTTAGGGATTTGGGTTGATATGTTTGGTGTTGGGTGTTTTTAAATTTGGTTTTTGTGATATGGGGTTATGTTTTTATAGGTAATAAGTAGAAGTAGGTGTTGTATATTTTGTTTTTTTATGGATTGTTATTAGATTATGAAGATTTTTGGGGGTTATTTTGTTGATATTTTGATGTTTTTTGGGCTATTGGGGGAGGTAAGTTTTGGATTTTGATAATTTGATGGGTTTGTGGTTGGTGTTTGAAAGATGAGTTATAAGTGTTTTTTAATTTTATTGGCAAATGAGTATGTATGTTTGATATAATTTTAAATTATGGGTGTTTTTTTATTGATAATGAAAAAGTAATTATTGAATATGTAAATATTTTAAATGTTTGATTGTAAAGTATAGAGGATAGGTTTATATTTGTTAGATATTATATTTTGTTTATTTGTTGTTGTGTATAATGTTATAATAGTTGTTTTAAATTGAAAAAGTAAAATATTAAGGTGGGTGGGAGTTTGTTTGTTATGTTTGTGGTTTTTGTTTAGAAATTTATTATAGTGGTTGGAATATATAAAATGGTTTTGTGGGAGTGTTGGGTATAAATAATTTATATGATTTGTTTGTTTGTTTGAATTGTGTTATTAGGTTATTAGTTGTTTTTTATGAAAGTTTTATTAGGGGGGGTGGGAGATTGTTATTATTTGTTTTGTATTTGTTTTTGAGCTTATTCGTTGGGGGTAATTAGTTGTTTATGTTGGGCTATGGGGGAGGTAGTTCGCGAATATTTTTTGTGTTTTACTGATCGCAGCCGCAAAAAAACATTGACGGTTTACTGGAACACGACTCAAAGGCTTGAACATATAAGTACTAATATGACCCTTACTAATACTATTTTTAAATTCGGTTAATAGCAGAAAATTATTTTTCAGATAGAGCGTTCCATTTAGAAACAACTCTGTTGTTAAAAAAGTAATTACGCGCAATTATTCTAGATTTTTGAACTTTTAATTTTAGAGAGTGAACTTTGGTCGGATTAAAATCGAGAAATCATCAGGAATAATGTTAGTTTTAGCGTCAATTATTTTGTAGCTGTAATAGTTGATAAACCGCTTAACAATGTGTCTGTCGATGAGGTTTTAAAAAAAATCGCCCAGTCATTTTGTTTTGCGATCGTCTAATTTTAACGATTTTATGTGATTACACCCATTTTTGATTTTGCTTTTAAAATTTTTTCTAATTTAAAATTTTTATCATTGCTTAATAAAATTAAGAACTGAATGTAAATAAAAAACAATTAAAAAAAACAACCAAGATTAATTCCATCAGTGAAAATAGCATGATTTTTAAGTAGCCACTCTTTATTTGAGAAAATATCAAGTGCCGAAAAACATGTGATGCAACTAAATAACAATTGGTTACATAACCAAACCACTGCAATTGGTTACATAACCACTGCATAATTGGCAACCTTTTTAATTTGTTTTGCTCGCGCGTTTTTTTTTTTTATTTTTTCCGGACGAAGAGCGGTTACGCCCTTAATTTCGGCCTGGAAGACTTTAGCTTTAAACTTAACTGTTAAAGCAAAAAACTAATTAAAATTAATTACTTGAAATTCTTAAAACATTCATTGAATGAGTGTCCAACTGTGTACACAAATCCCACGTTCACCCCTCCACTTCCATGCGGAACTAACAACTCATTTTCTCCAACATTGAGGTACACCAATGGATCGAAGGAATTTTCGTTCAGTATTTTCCTAAAATTTATAATGTCATCTTCAAATGGTTTTGTTTTTGTTTTTTTTTGTTCCAGGTCTTATAAATTACAATGTTTAAATTTCACCACAATATATTAAACAAATTTAATAATTATATATAAATCTTACATCTATAAAGTCTATGCTTTTGTTTTTGGTGTTAACCGTTAGGGCGGAAAATAAAAATAATATAATATGTAATTACAGTATTGATTTTAAAAAAACCATCGCAAAACAGACTCTTAACCAATCAGTAGTTTACTGCACTATTTTTTATTTATTCTTAGATCTCATATTTTTGGGGTATGTAGTATTAAAAAAATTCTGAACTTTTTTCGACCTAAATATGTTTGAATAACACTGATGTTATGTAATTGTTAAACATAAAGCAATTTAAAAAAATACAGCAAACTGTAATTGATAATTGCGAACATTAAATACTTACATTTTTATAATAAAAAAATAAGGACAGGACAGTATTGGTTAAAAAATGATACCAGTATAAAATGAACTAAACAAAAAAACAAGAAGATGTAAAAAATACTTAAATAACAAACCATTTTTTCAAACAAAAACACAATAAATACGTAAATAAAAATATGTCATTTTAAGTGTAAATAGAATGGATGATTAGTAATACAATAATGAATAACTGAATTTAAGAATAAGGTTTGGCACACAAAAGAATGCAAGACTATGCTACAAAAGATCTGGAAACTCATGAGGTTGGACCTTATGAATGGAAGAATACCATTGATTTTCGCTAGAGGCTTTGTCAGTGTCAGATTTAACAGACCAAAGTACTGCCAAATAGAGTAATAATCAAAAATAGGAATTTGAAAAAAATTAGGTACCCGTATTATAGTAATGCCTATTAATAGATCCAGAATAGTAAAAACCTTCTTTTTCTAGATATTCTATATAATTAAAATGATTAGATAAATAAATCTAAATCTTAGAAAATATTATGAGTAAAGTGAAAGCAAAGTAATAATCAGAAACTAACAAATACCTTATCTCTTTAGCTAATATAAAAACTATAAAAGTAAAATTAGCAGTAAAAATTTTTAAAAAAAAAGAGAAAAATACTGTTTCTAATTCCTGAATTCAAAAAACTCATACAATGATTTAAGTCAAAATTTTATTTCTAAAAAAACGAAAATTAAATCACAAACAACGAACTGACAACGGTCGCAACACATTACAAATATACAAAACAAGGTTTAACAGAAGTGACCTAAAGGCTTATCAAACCATACTACAACAATTATCGTTTCATTGGAAGACTTTTCATTCAAAAGAGACCTTTCATTCATTGGAGATTCATTTTTCCCAAACAGTAATTGGCTGAAAGTTTTTTTTTTGGGGTTGGGTGGTTTTTTTTTTGTTTGGTGGTGGGTGTGTGTTTTTTTGTTTTCTTTTTTGCTTTCTTTTTTTTTCTTTTTTGGTTCCACGAAAAAAAGAAAAAAAAAAACTCTATTTAATTTTTAAAAAATAAATTAACACTAAAATTAAAATATTTTTAAATTTAAATTTTTTCATCAAAAGTAATATATAGTTTTCTTAATAACTCTTATAGGGAAAAAACATGTGATCTAGTTTCGTGAAAAAGGTTCTTTTTAGTTTTTCTGCAACTCCTGTTTTGAAAAAGTATCATTAAAATAGAGTTTTGTTTTTTCTTTTGTGTTTCTTCTCTGGTGTGAGAGTTTAAAAATAGAATAGAATTAGTTTGTTGCGCTTTTATTTTTCTTTAATCGCTTTTTCTTTTAAAGAATTAATAAAGTTTGTTTGTTGGTTTTTTTTTCGAATTCTCTTGTGAAAGTTTTTCTTCTTTGACTTTTTTCTTTGTTTGGTTTATTTTCTTTCTTGATTGTTTGGAGTTGTAATATTAGAGGAATTTTATTTATACTTTCTTCTTTGTTGTGTTTTTAGACAAGAATATTTCGGCGTATTTCTGTTGAGTTTTGGATCAATATACGACTATTAAGATTTGAATACCTACTTGAAATACCTTATAATAATTTTCATAATATACATATGATATATCTATGATTATTTCTTTTGACCTACGTCTTCTCTTGGAGACCAAATAACATTTGGTGTTTGGTATTGAAATTGGTATTTGGTACTGAACGTTGCCATTTTTTGCTTTCTGAGCGTTTTCTGGCTAGTTATGATTTCACATGGAAGCTTTTTCTTTTTTTCTGTTTGTGTGTTTGTTTTTGTTAGAAAAAATTTTGAACGTAAAAGGTTCACTGAATATATTTACTGAAACAAAGAAGAGAAAATGACCTGAAATTGAAAAAAAACGACTTTTTTATTTCTTTTCTGATGTGCATATTTGATTTTCGATAAGGCTTGCTAATATTTTTAATTTTAAAATCTTGATCTTAATAAATCACCTTGCTATGTAAACTATATAATTAATTTTGTCAAAAAAATAAATCTGATGATGAACTGTTACAGCAACTGCCTAATTATATTAAATTTTTGGTATTAAACTATTAGGTGCACACAATTGAAGTTCGTTCTTGTTCGAAGCTGCTTCTATAGTTCTATAATAATAATAAATAAAAGATAAAAGATTTTCTCGTTTTTTTTGCTTTGCATGCTTATGATTTTCTATTGCTTTTTTTAATAAACATTATTTTTATTTTAGTTTATGAATATTATTTTAAAGCACTTGATATTTATCTTTCTGTAGCCGAACTCAATAAGCCATAAAACTGTTTGAAAAATAAAAAAACCAAGAAAATATACAGGATAAATACATATTATTTGTAGTTTTTTATCTGTTTGGCATTTTGTGTTTGTTTTAATATTTCCAGAGAAATTTTTTTTTCAGGTTTTTTAATTAATACGAAGCTAAAAGCATTTGTGTGTCTGTGTGTGTGTGTGTGTGTGTGTGTGTGGCATATCCGACGGCCGCTCCGCCCCGAAAACAATTAAAAATGATACGTTAATTGGTTTTGAAAAATTTTTTATTATCCACATCAGACCGCCGCTCAGATAAAAAATATAAAATAATGCGTATTTATTTATTAAAAAAATTGTTGTAATTTTTTTTATTCATAGGTCCCATTTAAATCGGGAATTTCGTTAAATCAAAAAAACGCTTCATTTAAATGACGATGGATCATTTAAATGGTAACTAGGTACATTTAAATGTAACTCGCGGTTACATTTAAATGTACCTAGTTACATTTAAATGTAACCAGTCACATTTAAATGTAACCAGTTACATTTAAATTCGGGCTCAGCCCATACAATTAAATTAAAAAGATTTGTTAGTAAAAAAAAATAGCTAACGCTACATTTAAATGAAATGTTTTGCTGTCACATTTAAATGTAACTCGCGTTTACATTTAAGATGTACCTAGTTACATTTAAATGATCCATCGTCATTTAAATGGATATAGTTACTGTCACTTTTTCTATTTTTGATAATATCACGATAGTCAAAACCCTCCGATTTAAACGGATATTGTTCAGTGTTAATATTTTTTACAAAGTTATAACGTTATAGAATCACTATTAGCCAATTAGTGCTTATGAAAAAGGAGACCTTTCATTCATTGGAGATTCATTTTTCCCAAACAGTAATTGGCTGAAAGTGGTCCTATTAGCTCCTCCCATACAACCATTCCAGAGCAAAACCTACATGAGGTGATTCGAATACTATATGACATTTTAAGGGTCCTTGAAATCCTGACGTGATAAACATACTAATATGTAATGTAAAATGTTACGAAGCCAAGAGAAAGAAGAAATTATGTTATTTTATATATTCGCAAAAAGTTTTGTCAAAAAGTAACAAAAACAAGAAACTAATTTATCTGAAGACACTCAAAAAATATAGAAAAACCAATGGCAGGAAAGTGAAATACATAGTAGTCATGGTAAAACTATTGCTAAAGGAGTCCCTATACTATTTAATAAAAAAAATTGACAGTAGAAAAAAAGTAAAATATGAAAAAAGGCGAATGATAATGATGAAAAGTATTTAAAGTTGATAATCATCAATGTATATGCGTCAAATACAGAAAAATACAAAATAATTTTTTTAAAGCATGAAAAAAAATTAAATGATAAATATAACATAATGACTATGACTGAAGATTTCAAATTTGTGTTTAGATATGAATAATGACAAAAATAGGTGATTACCAATAAGACACAAAGCATACAACCGAATGATATTGGACGAAATTTTGGAACAGTATTATTTAATGAATGCATATAGAACTCTTACATGGACAGAGAATTATCCGAAAATTTTTTGTAGATTAGAGTACATTTCTATATCAAAAGAATTAATGCAAATTAATAACAATTTGTTCTAAAATATTCACTATAATACACACGATCAGTAGTGATAACGCTAAAAAATAACACCCAAAGGGAAGGGATTACAGAAAATAAACAACGAAATATTAAAAAAGAATACCTAAAACTTGTTGAATAGAAAAATTACAAAAATAATAAAATGGGATGCTTTTAAACAAACAATATAACAAAATACAATAAATACTGTTAAAAAAAGCTTCTGAAAATAAACGACAACTTAATAATATATATGATAGGCTAAAAGAGCTGGACAGACAACTGTATATACAAGACAAGAAAATAGTGGAGCAGTATAACAAAGTGAAAAAAGATTTTTAAAAAAATACTTATTATTATCTTGCATATCTTTCGCTTTTGAAAAATTTAGTAAATCCTTGACTTTACCACCCTGCAATATTGTTATATAGCTGGATATTCCATATACTTGCTGACCATCCGGTAAATAATTATGTTGTATTTCGGGCATCTAAAAGTTTAAATAATTGTTTTTATTAATGCCGTAAGTAAGTGTATTATTTAAAAAAATAAAACTATTTATTACTTTTTTGGCTAAATTACACAGCAAAATATAAAAACAAGTCTAAGGTTTTTTTAATTTTACTATTTTTTAAACATGAAATATTTATTTTTTCAACATGACATATTTAAAAAAAAACATCAAAGATAGATAATACAAATCATCGGGACAAAGGTGTGACATTTGCGTTTTCATCGTGAGGGACGGGTGTCATCATGACGGACGGGTGTCATCGTGACAGACAGGTATCATCATGACTGACAAGTGTAATCGTGAAATACCGGTGTTACTGTGATGGACGGGTGTCATTGTGACAGAGGGGTGTCATCGTGATAGATAGGTTTCATTGTGACGGATGAGTGTCATTGTGACGAACAGGTGTCATCGTGAATGACAGGTGTCCACGTGACAGATGGGTGTTATCATAAAAGACTCAGCGTGACAGATGGGTGTTATCGTGACAGACGGGTGTCTTTGTAACAACAGACTAGTTCATTGTAATGGACAGTTATCACGATAAATGTTTGAAACCGCTGTTTTCACAGAGATTTTGTCTTGCTGGTTTACTTAAAAAACTTTTCTAATTTAATACCGTAACCTTGGCAAAAAATTAAATAAGTAACAAGAACAGAACAAAATACTTCATGAAAACAAGAATAAATAACAAAGAATGTATAACTGTAATAAAAATTATTTTTTCTTGGTGCATCGCTTTCACACAAATTAAACCAACCTAAAAAGTTAAATGTAAGCCCCTTTTTTAGTTCAAAAGTACTGCCAAAACCAGCGAAAATAGAGATTTGTATTAATTTGTCACAAAATCAGTATAAAAATCTATAAATATATAAAAATACGCTGACTGATAAATTATTTTTAAACAAACAACTAAAAATAAATGAATTTTCAGTTTAAAAATGTTAAAGTAAAAAAACAATAAAAAATGGCATTAAAATGAGTTCTCCAGTTTAATTTTTGAAAATAATTACTTGTTATTTGCATGCATTTAGTTTTTTATATGCAAACATACAGATATAAAGAACAAGCACAATACAGCAAGGTCTCAACTGTGCCACTAGCCTCTGACTGCAAAATCACATTGGCCTGCCTTTCCGTGGCTTTCTCCATTTCCACAAAAGATCAAGGGTGAACAGCGAACAAATGGTGCTATCAAAAAACTATTCCCATTCTGTCCAGCGAACACCAAAAACATCTGAAGTTTTTTGTTAGAGGAATAACATGGCGATTCCTTTTTAAAACTTAAATATCCGTATGGGAACGGCTAGGAAAAGCGTGACAAAAGTCCCACAGTATAGTGCAGCCCTACGCCAAGAAGTCTTTCTGCAACTAAGCTACTCCTCATGAAGATTACTGATTGGAGATCCCATTCCAAATTCAATTCCAAAGGTTTTAAAAAGGAGGCAGACCCTCATATTTCTTCCTCCTGGCGGCATGCAGAAGAAAAGACAATTGGAATACGCTGCACTCTTACGCCATGGAAGATGAACAAACAAACAAAAACCCATTCACAATGAAACTCGTACATTAGAATGACACCAATTTGTTAAGATGACACTCCTCTGTCATCGTGACACCTGTTTGTTACAATGACACCTGTCATTACAATGACATCCGTCGATTACAATGACACCTGTTCATCACAATGACACTTCTTTGTTATGATAAAACCCGTCAGTCATAATGACACCCATCCGTCATGGTGACACCCATCCATCATGATGACACCCATCCGTCATTATGACACCCATCCGTCATGATGATACTCGTTCATCACGATGACACTCATTTGTCACAATGAAACCTGGCTGTCACATGACACATGTCCAGTAAAATGACACCCGTCAGTCACATTGACACTCCTCATTGTGACACCCATCCATTACGATGACACCCTTCCATCATGATGACACCCATCTGTCATGATGAAAACCGTCCATCATGATGAAACCCATCCATCATGATGAAACCCATCCGTCATGAAAAACCTGCCTGACAAAATGAAACCCATCTGTCATGATGAAACCTGTCCGTCACAATGAAACCCCTCAGTCATAATGACACCCATTCGTCATAATGACACCCATTCGTCATAATGACACCCATTCGTCATAATGACACCCATTCGTCATAATGACACCCATTCGTCATAATGACACCCATTCGTCATAATGACACCCATTCGTCATAATGACACCCATTCGTCATAATGACACCCATTTGTCATAATGACACCCATTCGTCATAATGACACCCATTCGTCATAATGACACCCATTCGTCATAATGACACCCATTCGTCATAATGACACCCATTCGTCATAATGACACCCATCCGTCATAATGACACCCATCCGTCATAATGACACCCATCCGTCACAATGACACCCATCCGTCATAATGACACCCATCCGTCATGGTGACACCCATCCGTCATGGTGACACCCATCTGTCATGATGACACTCATTCATCACAATGACACTCATTTGTCACAAAAGCCCGGCCATCTAAATGACACATGTCCATTTCAATGACACCCATCCGTCACATGGACACCCCTCATCGTGACACCCGTCCATTATGATGACACCCCTGCATCATGATGACGCCCATCCGTCATGATGAAAGCTGTCCATCATAATGACACCCATCCGTCATGATGACACTTGTTCATAACGAAAACACTCATTTGTCACAATGAAACCCGGCCATCACAATGAAACATGTCCATTCCAATGACACCCGTCAGTCCCATTGACACCCCTCTGTCATGATGACACCCATCGGGTCATGATGACACCATTGGTCACGATGACACCCATTGGCCATAATGACTCAGTTTGTCACAATGACACCAATTTGTCATGATGACACCAACCCATCACAATAACAGCTGTTCATTACAATGACACCCATATGTTACAATGAAACCCGTTTGTTGTCATCGTGACACTTGTATTACAATGACACCTGTCCATCAAAATGACACCCATCCATCACAATGGTGACACCTGTCTATCCCAATGACATCCCTGTGTCATTGTGACACCCGTCTGTCACAATACCTGTCTGTCCACAATGACACCCGTCTATCACAATGACACCCATCCATCATGAAGACACCTCTGACATAATGACAGTTGTCTATCACAATGACACCCGTTCATCACAATGTCCCCTCTGTCATGAGGACACCTGTCATCATAATGACACCTGTCGTCACAATGTCACCCGTCTGTCACTGTGACACCCGTCCGTCACTGTGACACCTGTCCGTCACTGTGACACCCGTCATCACGATGACCCCTGTCTGTAATGATGACACCCGCCCATCACGGTGACACCCCTCCATCACAATGACACCCATTTGTCATGATGACATCCCAGTCCGTTTGGTGTGATTCAGACAGCCGCGTTTTGTTAAAATGAGTGTCAAAACTTCATCATGCATGATTTGTATTATTCACCTTTGATACCATAGAATTTTAGCATGAAATCTAAGTTTTAAATACTACCTTAGACTAAAACCTTAGATTTGTAGGTCCCTGGTTCGAATCCGGGTCGTCGAACCAAAAAATCTTCCCTGTTGAGTGCATCACTCTGTCCCTGTAATGTGTTGAGTCTCCTGTCGCGAGAACGTCTCGCCCATTAGAAAAACCGGTTGTGGCCTGTTATTACACAGTGCTGTCAGTCAATTGATGTGGACAAAGATTTTGTCCCAGCGCGTTATCACGGGCAGCGTGCGTAATGCGTTTATGAGTTTGATACGTGGGCATTGCGTCGTAGAAATGAAAAGAGGGATTGAGACAGGGAGACATTGAGTTTTTGGAAACTTAGGTTTTTCCAAGGAAATTAACCTTCAACCTGGGTTTCTAGTGGGACTAAAATGGGGAACACTTACTGGGGAACCGATTGGATTAATCAATGGATTAATTCAATCGGCCATTTCTCAGAAAGTGATTTTTAGAAAATCAAATCAGTAGGAGGTTTGAGATCTGTTCCAGATGGTGACTTGTTCCCGTCTCTCTTCCTCCCCTCTTCCACCGCCAAAATTGACCGCTTCCAAAATTGTTCTTATATTATTTTTGTTAAATATTCCTTTATTCTGTGTCAAAATTTCTACTGTGTTTAAGTCAAAATTTATTTTATATTTGTTAATTGTGTATTTGTATTCCTGTTGTGTGTGTGCTCTGTTGTTATTTTAAAATAAAAACTTAAAACCCGCCACGCCTTTCTTACGTTCAACCAAGGGGTTTACCAACCCTTCTTATTTTATTTTATAAACTTGGTAATC
Organism: Microlaimidae sp. YZB2_3; assembly: GCA_030248175.1. NCBI lineage: Eukaryota > Metazoa > Nematoda > Chromadorea > Desmodorida > Microlaimidae > Microlaimidae sp. YZB2_3. Next base: position 39,851 of record JASAMX010001888.1, on the reverse strand, counting down.
GTCGGAATTCAACAAATATACAGTCCACTTATCAAAACCGAACATCACATAAGCATAAGGATTTGAGGATTTGAGCCAAAGCTTAGGAACCTTGTGCGTCACAAATTCCACACAAGCCAAAAGAAAGTTTTTGAAGTTAAACTAAAATTTGACTTTTTTAAAGTGTATATAACTTAATTGGTTTGGTTTGCTTTTATAATTTTAAAGTTAGAGATCTTTTTTTTGTTGATATTTTTGTGTACGTAAGGAAACGAGAGGGGCACAGTCATTTCAATATAATTGGTTCGGTTTAATATAAGTAGAGTGGGTTTTTTAACCTGTAAACGCTTTGTAGACTGACAAGCATCGCCTGTAGTTTCTTTTTGTGCTCGCGATTGATAATTTTTTACTGTAAAAAAATTTAGAATCAATAAATCCCAGGGAACTTGTAGCTGGACCTTGAAATCGAACCAAGGAACCTTAAACTCTTAAATGAGAATCTTGGAGCCAAAAATTGAATACTTAGAGCTGATTATAAAAATGGATAAAACCTATAAGCATAATCCAACGTCTAAAACCAAACCAAATCCTAATTTAATTATGGCCACAAGCTCTTATTTTTTTACAGCTTTAAGTTTTCTACTAGCGGATTCCAAGATCCTGTAAAATACATAAAGGTCAATCTAAAAGTGTACCTGTTGAATGATGTGAATAGTAAACATAATATAAGCGAAAGTGATAAAAAAATATTTAATTACTTGAAATGGCTTTCCTTCGAATTTATCTTTAACCAGTGATAAAAATACTTCCGATGCACATTTATTCCAAACTCTGTAGTGAGTCGGTTCACACATTGCCCTAAAATTAAGATTTATTTGAAACAAACGAGGAAAATCACAAAAAAATGTTTTAAGGTTAGATGAATTTTTTGTTCAATAAAAGTAATTACAAAGCAAACAAGGTGTACTAAAAAGCTAAAACTTTAATTTTAAACACATGTTTTCTTTATAAACATCCAATAAAAGTGGAGCAATTGTAAACACGAAAAAAAAGAAAAATCAAAATGATTATAATAATGTTCCTACTGCTGATTCCTAATGTTTCATGCTCCTGAACTCCGGCCATTTAAAGCGGAGGGAGCTACGCTTTTTAAATGAGCGATTTTAAGTTTATTTTAAGTTTATTTTAAGCTTATTTTAAGCTTATTTTGATACACATTGTAAGTTACTTTGAGGCTTTTTTTATTGATTTAAATAAATTTTGAAAAAAATTTAGTTAACAAAAAATGTTTTGAGAAAACAATATATAGCATTATTTTTTAATTAATTATAAAGTTAGTTCAGGGCGGAGCCGAGGAGCTTCGGAGCTCTGGGGGTTGCGCCGGAGCTTCCTCCGCTCCAGAGCACCGGAACTCGGAGCTCCGGGGAACGTCAGTAGTGGCTACACACTTATATTTCTTGGAACAATCTACTCCCATCTCAAGTAACTGTCGATTCTTTGGATGCATTCAAGAAAAGTTTTAAAACTGACTTAAATAAGCGATCTTTTTGAGCCTTTAAAGTCATATCAGATAGCTATGTTCAGTGATAATTAGTTACAATTGTAATTCATATTGGCGGCAATTAAGTCGCAGATTTGATGTTGTTGATGAAAAAAAAAAGAAAAAAAAATAGAAAAAAAGAAAAAAAAATACAATGATATGATGAAAACAGTATGAATTAAACTATGCATAGACTATGCTTAGTATAAAATTAATTTTGTTATCTGATCATTAATAGAAAATTAATCTAATCTACGGCTATATTTAAGTATTAATCTAAATTAGGTTAATCTAAATAAAATTTAATAAACACTTATTTTTGAACTCAACGTGTTGAGAGCTTTCATTTTCATCACTAAACATGACACATAAAATAGAAAATTAATAACATTACAATATTTCAAATAATTTCAAAATTTCAAATATTTGGGGATTTGTAACTGCTTACCCATTAAAAATATTAATCTTATTTTTAACCAACATAACACGATACAAAAAAGATAAACTCCCCTTATAAAGAGATCTGTAATTCCCCTTAATTTTGGAGTATAAAGAGATCTGTATTTTGAATACCCGATCTGTATTTTGATTACCTGATAAAATAGGTCTTATTAAAAAGGTGCAGTATACTAATTCATGGTGTATTTTTATATTACTTACTGTTTAATACTTATTAATCGATGTATTAGGTCACACTGAGAAAAATTTTTTAAAAAAAGGTGCCAGAGTTGACTGGATTTCTGTGTGGTCCAGATTTGAAGGCGATGCGTTGATAGATGTTGTTTCGCTTCGCTTTGCATTCCCACCTCGTGCAGGCCTAAATCTTGGGGCTCACATTCGACCCCAAGCTTACATTCAACACACACATCGCAAACACACACAGCAAAGCACGCAAAACACTCAAAATCATAAACGCACTCACAGCAACAACGTGGGGTAAACCAAAAGAAACACTCATACACACATACAAGGCAATCACTCGACCAATAATCGAGTATGCCAGCACAGTCTGGGGCCCCACTACATCACACACACAAATCAGCAAACTACAAACAATACAAAACACAGCTCTCAGGGTCGCAACAGGGCACACCACAGACACAAACACACACATAATACACACAGAGGCTAAAGTCCTCCCAATAGCAACACACATCCAACTCCACGCAAAACAAGCAAAATTGTCGGCCATGTACACAAACAACCCACTTAATTATTTAACACAACAACCTGCACCCAGCAGGCTCAAAAAGCAAACAATATTTCACAACAACAACTACACAACAAACATACCTACAGACATACACAACAAAACTTACAAAGCACTAAAACAACAAATCCACACAAACACAGTCACAAACCACATAAATAACACTCCAATAAACCCAATACTTCAAACAAAAGCACCAGCAATAAGCAACGAGGAAGAAAATCTTCCTCGCGGGGTCAGGAGAACCCTCGCCCAACTCAGGGCAGGGAAATCTCCTTTCCTCTACTCCTACCTACACAAAATCAATCCAACACAACACACATCACCAAACTGCCCGCTATGCAAAACACAAACACACACAACACAACACCTTTTTACATGCACACACATCAATACGACACTGGGACCAGAGGACCTTTGGGCAAACCCCGTAGCGGTTGCTGAGCTCCTCCGGGAGTGGGAAGAGGGGGTGAGCAAGGCGAGAGGCGTGCCGGACGGAATCATCCAAGGTTGATAGAAACCTTGGAAACTGGCAAACTCAACAACACTGAGAAAAAAATGTATTACACCAAAAATTAAACAACGGTTAAAGATTTATTAACAAGAATACCGCTTGGTTACTTCCAATGCTGTTTTTTATATTCCATTGTTAAAAAAAAACAACGGTTAAAAATTTATTAACAAGAATACCGCTTGGTTACTTCCAATGAAGTTTTTTATACTCAACTGTTAAAAAAACAACATTTCTACTAAGCGAATAATAATAAATCTTATTAATTTATGCTAGGGTACCAAAAAGCTTAAATTTGGTTCAATTTTGAATTATATTAAATGAATAATGCCATTTTTTTTACAGATTGATGTGTTAATTGGTGTTTTTTTGTTTGCTGTTATTCTGGTATTATCAGATAGCTATATTTATGATTTGCTTTTAAAAAGAGCAAAATATATATAAAAAAGACATTTAACTTTTTTAAATTAAACATCTTGTAATTATAAAAATATTCTAAAACACACCATAAACCAAACATTTTCGGACTAAAGCTAAAGTCTTCCAGGCTGAAATTAAGTGCGTAACCGCTTTTCGCCAGGAAGAAATAAACAATAGCGAGAAAAATTAAAAAAAAGTTTTTAGCGGTTATGTAACCAATTATTATTTAGTTGCGTCATGTGTTTCTCTGCACGTGATATTTTCTCAAAAAACGAGTGGTTACTTTACCACTCATCTATTTTCACCCTGATAGAATTTATCTTTAGTATGTTTTTTTGGAATATGAAGTTTTTAAAATGGCAAAATTCACTTAATATTTTTCAGAATTGAACCAAATTAAAAATTTGAGCTTTTTGGCACTGTCGCAACTCCCGTAATATTAATGTTTCAGAAATATGCCTTATAAATATGTGTTGTAATGTGACACTGTCGAGCGATGATGTAACGCACCACGTCAGTCAATGAGGTACTGAGATTGGGGATTGCAGGTTCAAGTCCTGTAACGCTCATTTTTCAGCAAAAAAAAGCAGCTAAAAATCGCATTCTTTCGTGCAAAAACTCGATTTATTCGGCCTCACATTTCTCGACGTTACAATACCTTAGCATAAATTATATTAAGTTTTATTAATATCCGCTTAATTAAATGTTTTCTTTTGAAAAATGGTGTATAAAAACAACATTGGAAATAACCAAGCGCTATTCTAACCGTTGGAATTTATTTTTTGGTGCAATGCAATTTTTTTTCTTAGTTTGACCTGATACATTGATTAGTATTAATTAAACAGCAATAACACACCATGAATTAGTATAGTGCACCTTCAAGGAACATTTTAGCTTCTGGTTTTGTTCAACACAGTACAATTTTTAGTAAAATTAGCTTTTAAGTAAGCATTAACTTAGAAGTCATTATGTATAAAAAGTAAACATGATTAAAGAAGATTATTTAGTATCCAGTAGTAATGTTCCCCGGAGCTCCGCCCTATTTTTATACGAAATTCATGAATAATTGAATAATGTTGGCATAAATTATTTTATCAAAATTTTTTGCAAACTAAATTTTTTTAAAAACTTATATAAATCAATAAAAATTGTCCTATAAATACAAACGGAGGAGTTTGAAATGTATTTCAATCTTAAATAAGCCTTAAATTGCTCATTTGAGAGGCGGAACTCCGGAGCCCCCTCCGCCCTGAATAGATGGAGCTCCGGAGCATGATATTGAAGGGTAGGAACATCACTAGTATCCAGTTATTTTCTGCAAAAGTTTTATTTTTGCATTTATTTGCATTGATTTCGGTTATTTGAATTCTTGTGAGTTTTATTTTAAAGTGACTATTGTTTAATTGTCATTGCATAGAAAATCTAAAAAAATGTTTTTAAATATCTATTTTAGCATAGATAACAAATGCATTTTGTAAATATTTTTATGTGAAATATTTTTATGTGACATATTTTTTGCAATAAGTTTTATCCTTTGTCTTATTTTCTACAATACGTTTTAAATTTTCTCGTAATAATGTCAAATTAATTCTCTAATAGTTTATTTTTTAACTTACATAACTCTCGAGTTCACTTCCATGATCTTTAATTCAAATCCGTTTGGATGCTCTCTGTTAGGAATCACAAACCATTCAATATGAAAACAATGGTGGTCATATCCAAATTTTTCGACCATGGCTTTACCAATTTTTCTAAATACATGTTTTTAATGGTGTTCACTGTGGAAGTTTTTTGACTTAAGGCTTTGTAGCTCAAAAGCTATAATTTAAAGTTGTAAACTATAATTTTATAAAGTTGTCAAATTATATATATATATAAATATATATATTATTTATATATATATATATATTACAAACAATAAATTTTTAAAAACGCTAAAAATCATCGGAAAATAACATAGGACATATTACGTTAGAAGGTTTAAACTCTAAACTACAAAGCGGAATATTTCTTGATATATATATATTTCTTGATATATATATTTCTTGTATATATTTCTTGATTATAGATGCATTTCCCTTCAACTAAGCTCTACTTAGCATAATACGAAAAATCTAATAATTTACAATGTTTATCTATGCGATGAGACTCGAAAGGAAATTCTAGAAATTTCTAGAAGTTTTCTAAAAGTTAGATACGGGTTTTTGAAACGCGTACCTAAAAATTAACTTGTAGGGTAACTGACTTAATTTCGGCCACCTTTTTTTATTTTTTTGAATAAGTTTTTTCTGGCTTTTTCAATCAAGCCAAAATTTGGTCTAAAAATTAAACAATAGCTATATTTGTTATTCCATTGCAAAATTTGAATATTTCTGTTCCGCTTAAAAATCAGTGAAGGTTTAAACTTTTTTTTTTAAAGTGGCCGAAGTTAAGGCGCGAGCCATTTATTTCGGCCACCTACAAAAAACTGGCCATAACTATTGCTTAAACGTACAATAAAAATTTCTAAAGGTTGCAAATTTACCCTAAGGTATTGTTCTTGGTACATATAACTTAATTTTTCCCGTTTGCGAACTTTAATAGATATTAGCAAGACTCTAAATAATTATGTCAAAACCTTAAAAAACAAGTTTTAATAACTTGTATTTTTTGTTCAATTTTTATTTTTGGTTTAAAAAACGTCAAAACAAAGTCAAACGAGCAAAAAATTCTTTATAAATACGGTAGTACAATGATATTTAAAAACAACAAAAAACGGCAGGTTCTTTCACCTAAATTTTAAGGTGGCCGAAATTAACGGAATCTTAAAATGCGCAGTTAGTTAAGCGCATTGCAAAATAATTTTGAAGAAAATATCAAAAAATGAAAATTAACAACTTTGAGCCTTAAATAGAAGATATTATAAGGTTATATATTGCTTCAATCTAAATTTGATGCAGTTTAAACACAAAGCAAAAATTAAGAAAATCATAAAAAATTCACTTTTTGTATGAAAATGTTGATAATGTAGAATAATAAAAATAAAAAAACTTTTGTAAAAACACTTTATTCAACATTAATTCAGTTACTTTTGTGCTAGTTATTTTGCGTTTTAAAAATAAGCCAGTTTTCTAACACCCTAAATTGGTGGCCGAAATTAAGGCGTGGCCGAAATTAAGTCAGTTCCCCTCTAATATTAAAGTAATTTTAAAACCAATCATCATTTTATTTATATTTAAACAAACAATTATGTGGCGGTATCAGAATATTATAGTATGTTGATTGTTAATTAAATTTTGTAATTTTATTTATTATTAGATGAAAAAAACGTGATTATTTAAAAATCTAAAAGAACCTTTTTTTAAATACAATAAAATAAATCTTTGTTTTTAAAAATTACATCAATATTGTCAAGCTTGCATACGAGTAGTGAATGTCTGACATTGCTCTAATTATGCGTAGATTTTCTTCAGTGTAGATTTTTAATGTAAAAATATCTGCTAAAACCCATAAAATACACTTGGTGAGTCGGTAGATTATTGTTAACCCTGAATTTGCAAACAAAACAACGTAAAACTTTTGATTAACGTACGTGCGTGAATGCGTGCGTGGCGATTTCATGCTTTTCGCGCTTGTCGCGTGACGGTAAGAAATCGCCCTTTTTCGTATTCTATTCTTAGAGCATTTTTATGGTTTTTTAGTAAAAATTGCTTTAGTGAGAAAAAACGAGCACGAGCAGCCGCGACGAAGAGATGTTTCGCAAGCATCTACAATGTATTTCGAGCGGTTTGCGGAAGGTTTATTTGCGGCCACAAAAGGTAGATTTCAGATTTCATTGCGTTCAAATAGTATACTATTTAAAAGAAATAGTAATAGGTCTAACTTACTCTCCTTTTTCCCATAATGCTTCTTGGACTACTGTGGGAAGCTGTGTAGGTTGACAAACGGCAAAAAATATTTCCGGAAAGTCATCATAGTAAATGTTGTCTGACAAAGCGTAGCGATACACTTTTCCTGCAAAATTCCAAGCAAGTCAATGACGCCAAAATAAACTAAACTATTTAAAATTTAGGTCCAGAATAAAATCCCCTTTTTTAGTTAAAAAACTTTTTAAAGCAATTTTGAGTGCTTTGTATTTTAATATGTATGCAAAAGTTTTTACCGTCCCAAATAATGAATTCCGATATGGCCTTAAGTGGTGTTTCTATAAAAGGCTCCAAGAGAAACGATGGATGCTTTAGTATTTTCCCTTCCGGATCAATTTTCGCCTAAATATTTAAAAGTTTTATAAGTGATAAACTGAGCAGTTTTTTAAATGATCGGCCATGAGTATGCCGAAAAATGAGAATTCTAATCCCAAAATAAAAACAAAAAATAAATTTGGGCTTAGGTTTAGCATTTAGGGTCTTTAAAGCTGACGCCTGAACCTAACCCCAAACTTTTTTACTTTCGCCTTCAAGTTCCCAAAATTTTTCAACGACTCTAAGTTTCCCAATGACGGCAGAAAAGATCCCGGACCACACTTAGGATTGGACTAAGAATTGGATATAGGTTTTAACGGTTTCGAATTTTCGGATCCAATTGCCGCACTCCCAGATTCGCTACTCTTAACCCGCCTGGTTCAGAGTTCCGGTCATTTAAAGCAGAGAAAACTCCGGATTTTCAATGAGCAATTTTAAGCTTAATAATACTTAAAATATGTTTTAATTTATTTTGCTATAGCCTTTTTAGAACTGTTTGTAAAGTTTTAAATACATTTTAAAAAATTAGTTTACAAAAATATTTTGGCAACATTAATCAATACACTGAACAGCTCTACGGCTTCAAAAAGCGAAATTCCGTAAGGAACTCCGGAACTTGGAGCTCCGGCGAACGTCAATAGTTCTTAATGCTCGAAGTTAAGTTCTGTTAGCCGCTTTAAATGCTTTGGTTATGAGTAAAACAGTGGAACTGAATTTAGTTTTTTAATTAATTTTTAAGATAATTTTGAAAATGAGAAAACCTTGATAAAAAATTCAATTTTTACTATAATTTTCACCAAAATTCTAATTTTTAACTTTTTAATTTTTTTACTAAAAAAAACTGATAGTGCGTAATTTTATATTACCTCAAAAATGTTAATAGGTAAGAATTAATATTTTGTTTTAATTTAAATTTAGGGCACCGTAGTTTGACACTCGCACTATAATTCCATATGACACAACCTAAGTCTAAAAAAACGAAAATAAAGAAGTATTTTTTCAAATAACGAAAATATTAAAGTTTTACTTTAAAGAAAAGTACTTTTTAATTAAGAGACATGCTCCCATGTGCTCCAAAATAGTTTTTTAATACTGGCACAAATTACTTACTTTAAGGATGTTTTCAACAATCGTGTATTCCATATGATACGTTTTCCATTTATATATAACTTCCTTGTTATGTTGTATTAGTTCCGACTATAAAAAACAAAATATGCACTAAATCTGCTTGCCCTGACAAATAAAATTTGGAAAATTATACTGTATTTTGAAGGCGATTTATAAAGTAGCGTTTGGTTTTTTTAGACACATGGCTATTAATAAAAATTGTAAAAATTGTTTAGAAAATTTTTTAAAAATTTTTTTTAAAAAATTTATTTTTTAGAAACTTTTTAAGGTGGCACACCACAATTAGGACTTTTAACTAAAAGTTAAATATCAACTTAGATACTAGCTTTTGTAAACAACAGTTAAGGCTGGTTCATAGTTATAACAAAACGTCCTTTGGACAAACTCCAAAGGACAATTTTAGAAAAGTTAAAACGTCCTTTGGACTTTTTCCTTTGGACGAAGTTTCAATGCTACTTAGAATTTGTCCTTTGGATTTTGTCTAAAATCCAAACGGAAAAGCCCAAAGGACAAAAAGTATGAACAAGTTGTCCTTGGGATTTTGTCGTTTGGACGAAGTATGAATGCTACATAGAATTTGTTCTTTGGAAAAAGTCCAAAGGACAAAATCCAAAGGGAAAAGTCCAAAGGACAAAAAGTATGAACACGTTATTCTTTGGATTTTGTCCTTTGGGCTTTGTTTTTAGGACGTGTTTACGTTGTATTTGTCCTTTGGACTAAGTCCGTACAAAGGTTTTTATGAAACAGGCCCCAGGCTTTAATTTCGACACCATTTTAGGGTGTTAGAAAATTAGCTTATTTTTAAAACACATTACTCGTATGATTTTGCAATTTCAGCATTTTTATACAAAAAAGTGCATTTTTGTGATTTTTTGGATTTTTGCTCTGTGTTTAAACTGAATCAAATTTAAAACGAAGCCGGATATAACCTTAAAATAACTTCTATTTAGTGCTCAAAATTGTTATTTTTGTGTTTATATATTTTCATTCAAAGCAGTTTTCAATACGTTAACTAACTGCGCGCAGTTTAAGATTCCATTAATTTCAGCCACCTTGAAATTTAGGTGAAAGAACCTATTGTTCTTTTCCTGTATTCAAATATATCATGGTACTACCGTATTTATAAAGAATTTTTATGCACGTTTAACTTTTTTGACTTTTTCACGCCAAAAAAACTCAACAAAAAACACAGGTTATTAAAGTTTGCTTTTTTAAGACTTTGACATACTTATATAAAGTCTTTCTAATAACTTAAAAATTTACAAACGGAAATAAATTAAGTTATATGTTCCAAGAAAAATACCTGAGGTTAAATTTTCAACCTTAAAAAATTTTCATCGTTCGTTTCAGCAATACTTTTAGCCAATTTTTTCTAGGTAGCCAAAGTAATTGCACGCGCCTTAACTTTGGCCGCTATAAAAAAACTTTGAGCCTCGAATCCACTTTTAAGTGTAGCAGAAATTTTTAAATTTTGTACTGGAATAACAAAAAAGCTATTGTTTGATTTTTAGACCAAATCTTGGGTGGATTGGAAAAGTCAAATAAACTTATGCAAAAAAAAAATTAAAAAAGGGTGGCCGAAATTAAGTCAGCTACCCTAAGTGCGATTGAAAACGGAGATTATGATGTATCGATTAACCAATGACGCCATTACTACGCAAGTACGGTGAAAAAACCTGGGCCTAAAAAAGCAAAACTTTTTTATTAGTCCGAGATAAAAAACTTCACTTGGTATGCCGTTAGTACATAGTTTTCTGAGTTTTTCCTAAAAATCTGAGCGCGATTCGATTAGTGTGTTTTTTTTGACGGTTTGAATGCGCCCGGTTAGCGCGTTTTTTCCCATCAATTTTGTTTTAATCAAGGCTACAAATTGTTTCGTTGAAAATTTTTGCAAAAATGAACCCTTTACTATATACCTGTTTTAAATAATTTATTCGTTTTCGTTCCTGTATTGTATTCATTTATATGCCTCTGAATGTTGGGCTTAACAACATTTCTTACGATATTCTTTGAATTTCTTTTACCCTCTCCTTTATTTCATTCCTGATATCATTGGATTTTGCCCAGGCTTATCTGTGTTATCAACGATTACATAACGCTCTTTGTTGCGTAAAATTCTATGTATTATAAAAAGATTAAAAAAATGAGGGAATCTGTCGGAAAAGTCTTGGCAAAATGAAATGGTTTTAGAAATGAAAGAAACGAGAGTGAAAGACATCCACAAAGCTCGTAGGAAATGCTGTTCAGCACAACAACAGAGGCTTATAAATGCATAAAAAATAACAATACAAAAACGAGTGAAATAAGGCTTTGTAGCCTTTAAACAAGGCTTGTAAACAGCCTGTTAATTTTTATAAAAATTAATGTACGAATGAAACGTTTTGTGATGACAAACCAAGAAAGTACATAATTAAATACAAAACGCTATATTGTGTTCTGTATGTTTTATGTGTTACCTGAATAGTTAAAAATGCTGTGATATCTTCCGCTGAAAAAATTTGTCCAACACCAAACGAGGCAGCTCCAGCTGTTGGTTTTATAAATGCAGGTGAACCGACCTATAATTTATAAAACAATAGTATCCCAATGCATAAAGCTGTCACACTTGTGTTTAACAAAAACGGTCATTTAAAAAACAACAACCAGCGGACGGACGGGTATCAACGTTACATACGAGCTTATTGCTACGTACGGCGGTAAGCCGTGTTTCTAAAGATATATTATATCTTGTTGGCGGACTTTCAATAATTATCGTCGCATTTTCACAGGAATAATATTCATAAGTCTGATGAACATAATAAACATGACATAATGAACATGACACACTGCGGCAAAAAAGTTTTTAAACACTGCGGCAGCAAAAAAGTTTTTAATATGTTTTTTTTCTGGTGTTACTATTTCAATTTTTTGGAGGTGGTAGTTTGAGTACTAGAAGAATAGATGCTTACTGAAGATATATAAACCTCAAAAATAAAATCAATCCCCTTTTTTTTGCCACGAAAAAATGTCGATGGAGCCTAGGGAACTTGGAGCTGGAACTGGAACCAAAAATAGGGAACTTGGAGCCGTAAGTGAGGAGCTTGGAGCCCTAAAATGGGAACTTGGAGCCAAAACTAAATATCGCTAAAACGTTTACCTAAGCCTAAGGGCTGGTTCATACTTATGACAAAACGTCCTTTGGACAAAGTCCAAAGGACAAATACCGTGTAAAAACGTCCTTTAGAGGGCAAAGGGCAAAGTTCAAAGGACAAAATCCAAAGGATAACGTGTTCATACTTTGTCCTTTGGACTTTTCCCTTTGGATTTTGTTTTTTGGACTTTGTCCAAAGGACAAATTTTAAGTAGCGTTCATACTTCGTCAAAAGGAAAAAGTCGAAAGGACGTTTTGGCTTGTCCAAAGGACGTTTTGGCTTTTATAAAATTGTCCTTTGGACTTTGTACAAAGGACGTTTTGTCATAAGTATGAACCAGCCCTAAGCGAAGCCTAAATCTAACCCCGAATTCATTTTTTCTTAAAAGCTCTTAAGTTCCCATTGCTCGTGGCTCCAAATTCCCGAAAATTTCCGATGGCTCTAAGTTCCCTGCTTTAAAGACCCCGTACCATAGGCAAAATATAACGTTGTTTTTCCGAAAAAATCACCATGGAATTTTTGTGCTAGACAACAAATTTTACCAAAAGCGCGTTTAGATTTTTTCACCTTAATGCTTTGTCTTTGACTGCTATTTTCTTCAACCCGTTACTCGGTAAAAATCCTTCCATTAAAAGGAAGTTGTTAAATCCTTCCAGTTAAACAGAAGTTGCTTAGTATTAAAAATTTTCAGTTTTATAACGGTAAAGATCTTTAAAGCCGTATGCAGGAACTTGGAACCGTCAGAAATTTTTGGAAAATTTAAAACCGCAAACCATGGGAACTTGGAGCTCTTAAAAATTTATTTGGGTTTAGATTTAGGCTTCGCTTAGGTTTAAATATAGTTTTAGCGATTCTTAATTTTGGCTCCAAGTTCCTAATTTAATTTACGACTGTGAGATCTCCACTTGCTGTGTCCCTTTTCCAGCTCCAAGTTCCTTTGGATACATCGACCCTAAATCTTATGACGGTATAGAATCACTTTCTACCAATTAGCGCCTGGGCTAAATTGATCTCCAATTTTCAGCTCCTCTCATTTTCCGACAAAGCGAAACATAACTGCAAATCACCAATAGGACGCGTCAAGAAGATCCTTAAAGTTTCTAAGTGCTGTGCGTTTTGATTGATGGTTTTTAATTCAGATTTTTGTTTGGTCGCAGCAAGAATTTATAACACAGAGAATTTCCGGCTGTACATTAAATTTTTGACCAAAATTTTGCTAGAATAGTCGCACTTTCGAACTTTTGCGAGTTTTTCCCACAAAAATTCTGCATTTTCTGCTAGTTTTTTTGCGCTCCGATTTTCCACACAGTGTTAGTTTTCTTGCAATGGGGACTGCGACTTCTTTTGCACTTAATACTGTTTTATTCGCACTGCGATTATTTTCGCACTGCAATTTTAGCTGCACAAAAAAAAGCGGAGCGAAAATTTTTAAATGAGTTAAAGTCATTTTTGACGTTAAGATGTGAAAACGTTTTAGTTTTAATAAAGTAAACTAATTTTTCCCACGTTTTCAAATTGAATAAAACAAGTTTCGAAGTGTTTAACTTCATTGAAAATGACTACCAGCGTATTTTTTTGTTGTGACTCGTAGTGCTAAAATAATCGAAGTGCGAATAAAGCAATATTGAATTGAGTGCAAAAGAAGTCGCCGTCCCCACTGCAAAAAAACTAACACTGTGTAAAAAATCGCAGCGAAAGAAAACTAGCAGAAAATGGCGGATTTTTGCTAGAAAATTCGCACACGAATTCAAAAGTGGGACTTTTCTAGCAAAATTTTGGTCAAAAATTTAGTTTAAAGTCGGACATTCTCTTGTGTTATATATTCCTGCTAGCAGTAACCTATTTATACACATAAATTTTTATACCTTTTCCATAGCTTGTTTGGAAACGAGATGCATTTGTTCTTCTGTTTCCAACTTCATCCATTCCATAAGCGACAATATCTATAATAAGTACTTTTTTGTAATTTTTGAACAACTAAAGAGACTCAGCTTATTGATAATTTGTGTATATAAAAAATAGGTAATCTGGGCATTTTTTAGACATTTGAATAAAATTTAAATGTGCGTTTTTTTGAAGTGTATTGTTTACTCATAAAAGGAAGGTCACTAAAAATCGAACTATTTTTATTAATTTTAGTATCGTTAGCCTTCTAAATGTAAAGTAATAATAAAAGTAAGAAAAATTTTGCAGATAAACCAACCAACCAAGCTTTAACCAGGATCAATTGTCTATATTAAAAAAAATGATTTTACAGTTATTTTATTTTCATCACCTAGATGATCAAGCTTAGAAAGCTGTAATTAAGGGTGGTAAAAAATTTTGCGCAATTTATTATTCATCAAAACTTTTTTTTCAATATCATAGAATTTACTTTAAAATATTGTCCAACTCCAGAGTAATTAAATTAAAATTCTCTTTTCACTTTAATTCTTAGCAAATTAAACCAAACAGATCGTACAACAATCCGTGTCATTCAAATGTATTTTTTTGTCCCATCTGCTCTAATTTGTAAAAGTAATGCAGTTTGGACCTGTAGTAAATTAATAGGTTTTTAACAGCTTTTTGAATTTGTTTACCGAAAAATAATCGAAACAAAGTGATGTTTTTTTATTTCCACTATATGTTGGTTTAATTGAAGTTTAACATTAAATGTAAAATCTCCAGAAGTGAAATAGGCCAGAAAACATGTATTCATCTTTTTTTGCAAGAATTTTTTGTTGTTTATCAGAAAGTTTTTGAAATCTAAATTTAAATTTGGTCTTTAAGCAAATACCTCAAAAGGGGGTTTTTCCTTGTCACTCATTAAGTATTCGTATACCATAGGTTTAAAACACGCTATGCTGCCACCCATTGCAGAAGGTCCCAAAACATTTTCTATATTACCTAAAAAAACAAATTATTTATAGACGTAATATGTCTGTAAGTGCGTACGCAACGCATGCACATGTAGTTGCGTGTCAGAATCTATAAGTTGCGTACGTGCGTGCATGTGTATGTACTTGTGTGTGTCTCTCTGTGTGTGTTATATTGATTTTTAATATAGCATTATTTACCCAAATATGACAGATACATTGATTAAAAAATCAAAATTTAAAATTGTATTTTTAGTTTTTGCTTTTTGGTTAATAAAAATAAACCCAGAAAATTCTTACATTTAGTTTTTACAAATCATGAAACCATTTGTCCAAGAGCGAATTTTTTGAGAACAAGTTTTCCAATAATGAACTGGTATAGTAAATATTTTAGGTCCACTTCCAAGAAAATTTGTTTTTTTTTTACATAATTTTGGCAATTATAGCATCTTTAACTTTAAATTCCTGAAAAACTATGTTTATCAGGTTAAAATGTCGATTTTACCTGGTTTTTCAAATAAATCAGTTTAAAATTATGCCTACTAGATAAACATTTATTAAAACATTTTGAATTATGACATTCGAGGCATTTCTAAAGCATTTTTTCAAGAAGCGTAAAACGTTTATGCACTAAGGCCCGGTTGCACCATAACTACTTAAATTAAGTAGGATACATAAGTAGCTGTGAATCTGCATAAAATGTGCACCCGCACGACCACTTTAAGTAGTCTACTTAACTGAAGTAGTTATGGTGTAACCAGGCCTTAAAGTTACATTTCGACAAAGTTTAAATTTTTTGAACTTTAAAACTTAAATAATTTGACACAACTTACGATTAATCATAGCTTCTCGGATACTCGCCCAAACCAGACCGGTAAAATCTTGCAATGGTAAGACGATTGCGTCATTTTGAAATTCGTTTATAACTGCATTTGCATAATCTGTGATAAATGCTTCCTATAAGAAATTAGTAATTTAAAAATCAAAAGCTGTTACTTATCTGTAATAAGCTTTCTACACAAAATGCTTCAAGAATAGAGCACGAAAACAGGGCGCTTTACGCTCAAGCCTATTTTTAGACAAGAAAAATGTAGACTAAAGATAAATTCTATCAAGGTGAAAATAGATAGGTGGTAAAGTAACCACTCATTCTTTAATAAAATATCACGTGCATAGAAACACATGACGCGACTAAATAATAATTGGTTACATAACCGCTAAAAACTTTTTTAAAATTTTTATCGCTCACGCGTTTATTGTTTATTTCCTCCTGGCGGAGAGCGGTTACACCTTAACTTCAGCCTGGAAGACTTTAGCTTTAGTCCGAGGTGGGCGTATTGAAATATAGCAAATTAGCATTTGGCATGTGCAGTTGCTCATTAAATAAAAACATAGACATAGACAAAATGATAATAATTTTTTTATTTGGTGAACCATTTACCAAACTTAGTGTAGTCTCTCATTATTCTAACGGCTTGGAAATTGACAAATCATGCTCACATTATTTTTTGACAATCGCGAATTCACCATTTTTTAAATTAGAAGATTGTAGTTTTATTTGTTAAAAAAATTGTAAACTAAAAAAAGTGAGAATTTTGCAATTTTGAAAAATTTCTGTGAGCATGATTTTTCAAGACAATAGAAGAATAACAAATAGTCTGCCGGCCTCTCTTCCTAGTGTCTGCCTGCCTGCCTGCCTGCGTGCGTGCGTTCGTGTGTGCGTGCGTGCGTCCGTGCGTATATTATTATAAAGTTTAGGGGCCGTTCGGCGAAACCTCTCTTTAAATCTACTTAATGGATTTCCAAAAGCCTGTTTTTTTGAATTTTGAACCGAGAAAATAATTTGTACTTTTTTAAGTTTTCTTAGTTATAAAATAACAATATTTGTTTCGTTTTAAAAAAGTACAAAATAAATTTAGAGAGCAAGTGTAATGCTTAAGCGCGACACATAATTTTATATCAGATATCAGATGTTTTGATACATTTGGTTTGGTTTTGAAGAGTTGTTTTGGTTTGATTTGAAGTATTTTTTTACATCTTTTTTATAAATTTATTAAAACAATACTTACCAATGGTATGTTGTCTTCCCAGCTTACGCTTGGAGGAAAATATTTTTGGATGAATTTCGCATAATCTAAAACAAAGCAAACAGTTAAATATTTGGTAAATGATATATAACTGACAGCTTTTTCAATTAAAAATATTTTTTTGTTCTTTTTCAAAAAAAATCATGACTTATATAGATATAAATTATTATATTATTTTACCACTGGGTTATAATTTTTCTAATATTTCAAAATAATATTAGATTTATTACCTTTTTGTAATTTTCATTCATACAATTTTACAAGTTGTAATTAAACGCTTTAAAACAACTATAAATTTGAGAAAGTGGCGATTTCGCGGGTGTTAAAATTGCTGTGAGAATGATTTTTTAAGTGTATAGGTCAATTATGACCTGAAGATTTCGATTTTAAACTTTATAAAGTGATTAAAACTCGATTTTAAGATTTTAATTAATATAGGGTAAAATATAGGCAAAAATGACAATATTTTGGACACAAAATTTGTACTGTTCAGAAAAAATTTAATAAACCAATAAATCAAATTAAAAATTTTGTTTTAACATTGCTAGAAGTCCAGAGAACCTAAAAATTATAATTTAAACTTAATTTTAATCAGATTTATTTTTTCTAAGCCTAAGCAAAGCCTAAATAGGAGCTATTTTTGGATAATAATTCATTTTTTGAATTATGATTTTTTAAATTTCGATTTTTTCTTACGACAGAATTTTTGGACGGTTTTAAACGGTTGTTATAGAAGATCGGTAAGAACCAGAAAAAAGTCAAAATATATTTAAAACTGTCAAACTCTTGGCAATTTAAAATTTTAGATCTGTGCACTGCCTCACGCCCCCCGCGTTTTATTGGGGGCGGGGGCAATTCCAAAATGGGCATGGGGCGCAATTTTTTTGAAATGGTGGGGGCAATAAAAAGAGGGAAAGCATGAGAAAAATAGAAAAAAGGAGAAAAAAAGAAAAGAAAACGACAAAAAAGCGAAATTTAAGTAAAAACAAGTCTAAATAGCTTACAATGCATTAAAAAAGGCTACAAACAGCAAAAATTTTGCTATGATGGCGTTTTATTAATTTAAAAAAATGGCCCTATAGTTTTTGGGTACTTTTTCATTTTTGGGCGGGGGGGGGGTACAGCCTAAAATATTCCGGGGGGATTTCCAGATCGTACACAGGTCCTAAAACATATACAGTGCAGACTGTATACATTAAATACTAGACTTTAGATTTTTTAGATGTTTTATATTTAAGATATTACAATTGGTCGATCCATTTTTTTAAAGAATAAATTTTACTTACCCTACTAAAAAGGATGAAAAAAAAAGATAATTTTGGAATTTTAAACTTTTTTAAAAGTTTAATTTTCAAAATAAAAAAATGAGGCTATTCTTTTATATTCTTTGAATTCGGTACAAGTTTCATACGTGTACCAAAATTCGATTTGACCGATCCAAAAGTAAATACAAATTGCAAAATAATTTTATAGCCTAAATAGAACAGGTAGACCTTGTTTTTGTGATTATTTTTGAGATTTAAGCCAGTGGTAAAAAGTTATAAGCCAATTTATACCCAAAAATGGCCTTTTTCAGCATGTGCAATTTATGATGTTAAGGAAAAAATTTTGCAAACCAACAAACTAAATCAAAAACTATGTTTTAACAATGCTAGAAGTTTAAATAACTTAAAAATTTTTCAAAAAAATTAAAAATTCGAAATTCACATGGACCACCTAAAACATGGACAACAATTTTTTTTTGGCTTTAAACGCTAATTTAAACCTAGTTTTTCACGGATATATTGTTCCTAAGCCTAAGCAAAACCTAAAAATCAACAAAATTGTAATATAATTGATTTTTATTGAAATAAGTTGTTTTTTAAAAATGTGAATTTTTACACAACTAAAATTTGATAGGTATTTGAATGGGTATTATAAAACATTGGTTGTTACCATGAAAATAATAATAGTATATTTGTAACTGCCAGACACTTTGTAATACGAAAAAAATAATATTAATTTGATTAAAGGCCTAATAAAAAAATTTTCTTGATAACATAAATTGTACATGCCAAAAAGGGCTACTTCAGGGTACAAATTGACTCATAACTTTTTTCAGAAGCTTAAATACGAAAAATAACCACAAAAATAAGGTCTACGTGTTCGATTTACGCTATAAAGATGTGTTACAGTTTGTAATTACTTAAGAATCGGTCAAATCGAATTTTGGTACACGTATGAAACTTGCACCTCTGAATTCTACTATAGTTCTTAAAGTGGTTTAAAAAATTAAAATATTATTTTAATTATTATTACTCTTACTAAATTTGAAAAATTTACAGAAAAACAATATAATAGGTTCCATACTTCACAAATTACTGATGAATAGAATAGTACATACAACATTGAAAAAGTTAATAATCAATAAATATTAAAATTTTAGTAAAAAAGAACAAATATACAACACAGCAGAACTGATAATTTTACACAAAGTTTACAACCATCATATTTTTGAAAAATCCCCTGAAAATTCCCCCAAGTGTTAACAAATTCCCCCAAGTTTCGGTTTCCCCCGGCAAAAAATTCCCCAAAAACTAGGGGAATTTGGCTGGTTTAGTTCGGCTCTCAGGTTTGTTCGTGTCTGTACCCGCCTGAGTCTCGGACATACTACGTCAATATACATCGCACTGTCCACATACGTAAACCTCGGACTAGTCAAATTTACCCACGTCCCCTAATTATAGTTGGCGTGGCACCGCAAGGTTAGTTTGGCCCGTGGCGCTTCTGCGCCACTTATGATATAGATTTTATAAATTAAACACAACAAAAAAAACTGAATACACAACCCCAAAAAACACAAAGAATTACGACAGAAATCTAATTGCACTGAAAGGTCTCGAAGAGGAATTTGTAAAATGATATTAGTGAAAATGAAGCAAATAAAACCGGACATTAAAAAATACTCGAAAATTTAATAAAAAATTACAAATAACAATTTTTGAACAAAAAATATGAAAGGACAATTGTCATACAAAAATTGAATACAACATTAGAATAAACTGACTTTTTCATGAATCCAATAATAAAACGTACACGTCTCTTCTCAATTTACCTCCTACATTTTACCGTTAAAAATTAAAAAAAAAATAATTTGCAGCGGTGCAATGAGTGAGTAAATTTGGATGGAAATGAGATTAATTATTTTTCAAATTATTTTTTAGTTTATTCTTTGGGGCTTTTTTTA
The DNA here is from genome assembly GCA_030248175.1 of Microlaimidae sp. YZB2_3. Taxonomy (NCBI): domain Eukaryota; kingdom Metazoa; phylum Nematoda; class Chromadorea; order Desmodorida; family Microlaimidae; species Microlaimidae sp. YZB2_3. The sequence continues at coordinate 19,544 of JASAMX010001888.1, read as the reverse complement.
TGGCGTATTACAATTATAATTTTATGTTTTGTGTTCGAAAATTGTATCTCGTAAGAAATTTTTAAGTATTTTTTTGGCGTTCGTTTTTATCTCGCCTCCTTCTACATGCAAAATCCTCTTCAAGACCTTTGTTTGTATTTGAAAATTTATAAACAGAAACGTCGTTATTTTTTATAAACAGAAATCAAATTAATATAAACAAAAACCAAATAAAAATATATAAAAACATACATAATTACAAAAGATTTTATTTAGATTTATTAAACCCGTTGTTGAAAAAGAATTTGATAATTTACGACAGCGATAATAATGGCAGAGTAGCCATTTTAATTCGCTCGAATTAAAATGGCTACTTTTACGCCATTATTATCGAGGGGACCATTTAAATGGAGCGGTTTATTATAATAGCTACCGCAGACTTTATCTTTTGTATAGAAGTTGTACATTTTTCGTTATATTATATTTTTGGTCATAATTATATTACATAATACATACGTAGCCAAGCGGCACTCAAATACCCTAAAACCTTATGAGACACTTAGAATATATTTTAGCGTTTTTCACATGAGCAGAGGTTTAACTGGGAGGTAATAGTATCAAAACAAGAATAAAATTCAGGTTAAAGGACAATTTACCATCAATGTGCAAAAAAAACCATTTCCAAATATTCATTACACGAAAAAAACTAGAGGACCCCAAAAAACGAAAGTCAAAATAGTTAAATAGATTAACCTAATTCATGTGCAAGCCGGGATTTTTTAGCATTTTTTTTAAATTTTAAATATCAGAAAAATATGGAAGATTTTTTCAAAATGTAAAATATGTGGCTGAAGAGCTGTTATAGGTTTCTTATATACATTACACAATTTAAGTTTTTAAACGATTAACCGCGCCGCGGTTTACTGTAAAGGTTAGAGCGCTTCGCGCTTTTTCCTGACTGCTTTAATTTTTTCGGAGAAATTATTATGAAATAATAGCTATGTTTTTAAATTTGTATTAAATTTAAGTTTTTAACGTACCGATCGCTACGACTTCGCAATCCAATTTTTCTTTAGCAATATGAGCTACGACTTCCGTATGGCGGGGTGAATCTTCAAGAACTATCAATTTCATGGCTAACAAACTACACTAAATAAGTTTTATTAATACAATTGTTTGGTTGAATTTATATATAGGTATTTAGAAAATAACGAGGCCTAACAAGTCATCATAAAAAAACTAATCAAAACTTAGATAAGAGACAATTGCATCCTAGACACAATAACTTTACAACGTACATCACACAAGGCATGGTATGCGCGTTCTCAAAATATTGTTTATTAATTATGTAAATTTGTTTACGGTTTCATTTTTTTCATTCATTCATTTTGTTTACGGTTTACGGTTTCAAAAGATTTGGCTTATTTGAACCGTTACTATTTGATTTTCTAACAAAAATTTGAATAATTGACAGTTATAATTATATGACACAAAAAGAAAAATGATAGTTTTGTTTTTAACACGATGGTCAAATATAGGGATTAAAAATACCAATTTTTATAATTGAGTAAAATACTAATAAAATAACTGCGAAAGAAAAATCGCATCGAGATCGAATCGAATACTAATAAATATTTTAAAAATTTTCTAAATAAATAAATATTAAACAAATACCAAATTAAATACTTTGGATTTTTTAGCAAAAAATTACTTTTAGATTTTTATTCAAACTAAAACATGAGTAATGTAAAAAAACTATTAAAGATATAAACATAAACTTGTCATAAGGTATTTCAATTAAACACTTATTTAAAAAAGAACTTTAAAAAATTGCGATTGTTATTCACTCTGTCTTGTATGATTTGTCGCGTGATTACCAAAAAAAACCCCAAATCGTTTTTACTAAATTAGCTCTAAAACTCTGTACTGTAAACACTTGTATTGCTAAAGTGTTTTCAATAACCAAAAAACACAAATGATCACGATTTAAGTATAATACCGATAATAATTAATTGTAGTAACAGGCCAGAAAGCCACAGGACGTTGGAGTTAGGTAGTAAAGAGCCAAAAAAAGATCTAAGAGCAAAGAAGCGAGAAAAAAAGGGACAAAATGAGCCAAATAGGCTATAATCATAATCATGAAAAACACAAAAGAGCCAAGGGTACAAAAAACCAAAATTAAGAGCCCACATTTTCAGGGCCAAAAAGCCACTAAATAGGGACTTTATAGCCTTTGACTGCGTTTCGTTTTTTTATCACGTTATATGGCGTAACTTTGCTAAGTAACATACTAGAGAGACTTTAGAGCAATTTTTTTAACTAAGTTTGCAATTGCAACATACATATTACTAACAACTTTAGAACCAAGTTTTATGTTTATCAATTTAAAAAAAATAACTACAATATTTATGCGTTTTTTATTAGTTTTTTTTTTCGAATAATTGATTTGTCTATAGATTTTCTTTGATTTTATTCCTAATTTTTAAACAAAATAAAAGTCTTTCACACTCAGAATGGTTATTTTGTTTAAATAATAAGGGTGTGCTGTTACGAAAAAAACAATTTTACAATTGACGCATTCGTACCCTAGTATTGCTGATTTTTCGAACTCATAATCATATTTTTAATATCTTATTTTTATATAATTTTCCGTTATTTATCTCGAGAAGACGAAATTAGGAAATTTAAGTCAATCAAAAAATTGTCCTTATGGGCCAAAATATAAATATGTTAAATTATATTGATTAATTTCAGGCGTTATTTTCAAATTGATAAAATTTTTATTCTTTCTACGTTTCGAAACAAACAACGTGTTTCTTCGAAAGGAAAAGTCTAAAACATACACAATATAAGTAAAGCTTACAAAAACATTAAATTGCAAATGTTAAATTAGTTCATTTTTGTCTATCGGTAAAAAACACATTACCCACAAACAAAGAGAAATATTGTTTAATTAGAATAAAGTGCGTTAATTCTAAGACATGAAAAAAATGTTGCAAATCTGCGACAAATTTAAAGTTTAAAAATAATAAAAAAAGTAGAAAACTTTCTAATTTTTATATGTAAAAGTAATTTTATTAACGAATTTTTACGTTTGGCTCTTCAGTCTTTCTTACGCTGTCGATTTACGCATGAAAACGTTATATATGTGAGCGTTTCTTTGGCAACGTTCCGCTTCTTTGGTTCTTTTTTTGTGGTTCTATGGTAGTGTTGTAAAAAGTAATGATTTTCGATTATTTTAAATAAAAGCAATTTTAAAATTTTTAATTTAAAGTAAAGTTTGAGTAAAAGTAATTTGGGATTTTTTAATTTAAGTAAAGTAAAAGTTATGGTCAAAATTTTATTTAAATATAGTAAAATAAAAGTACATAAGAACTATTTTGAAGTAAAAGTAAAGTTTAAAAGTGTAATATTAAAAGTAATTTCAAAACAGATCAAAACAACAGTTTTCGGAACTCCAGAGCTCCGTCCTAAAGTTTTTTGCTAATTTTATGTATAAATTTTTGTTTTAATAAAATTTTTGGTCTAAATAAAATGGTATTTTGCGTGTTGCGGTTAAAATTTTTTTCTATTACTCATTTTCCAACAAGCCCATAGAGAATCTACTCCTAAAATTACTTAAATTTTACTTAAATTTAAGTATTTAGAGGAAAAAATCTGAGTAAGAGTAAAAGTAAAAATAATTGAAATTTTAAAAGTCGAGTAAGAGTAAAACTAAAAGTAATTGAGATTTTAAAAGTTGAGTAAGAATAAAACTAAAAGTAATTGAGATTTCAAAATTTAAATAAGAGCAAAAGTAAAAGTGATCAAAATCAGTTACTTTTATTTTTTTAAGTAAAAGCAAAAGTAACTAGTAAAGTTCCTACCCTTGAATATCATGTTTCAGAGCACCGGCCATTTGAAACCGTGGGATCTCCGGAGCTCCGGAGCTCCGTCCAATAAATAAGCGTTTTTGGGCTTATTTAAGCTTGAAATACATTTAAAGTACTTCATGCGAAAAAAATAAAAACCCCAGACACTGATGAACTTACAAAAGAAATTTACTTGAAATTGCGAGGAAATATCAGAACTCTTCTTTGAAGCGCTAGAAGAATCTACCTACCTCTGTTACTAAAAAAAAACAAAAGAAAAGAATTTTTAAATTACTTTTTAAGCCAATTCGTTATCTACTAGTTATTCCAAGTTGGAGACCACTAACCCTTTAAAATGTAAAGTACAAAATATACAAAGCGCAAACAGACTTAAAAAAAGTATACCCAAACTACTTTCCGAAGATAAATCCGGATTTATTAAAAGAAAAATAGGCCAACATATCAGACAAATTATTGATCTTATGAAATGGACGGATGAAACACAGCTAGAAGATTATATGCTTTGTCTTGGCATTGAAAAAGCATTTGACACACTAAATTGGAATTATTTATTTAAGACAATGGCAATGATACGGAGTCCCACAAAAATTTATAGCATATATCAAACTTTTATGCACTGATGCCTCTACCGCGGTCCTTAATAATGGATATACACTCAATATTTTTCGCTAAAACGAAGTGTGCGCCAAGGAGATCCAATAAGTCCATCTTTGTTTATACTAGCAATATAATTGTTGTCTATTGAAATCAGAAACGACCTAGAAATTGAAGGTATAAAAACATTAGCACATGAGTATAAAATGCTAAAATTCGCCGATGATACAAGACTTTTTTGAAAGATGAAAAATCCGTTAAAAAAGCTAGAAAAACAATAACTAATTTTTGGAGTTTTTCAGGGTTAAAACTGAACACAGATAAAACGCAATATACCGGAATAGCTAAACTTAAAACAATAAATAACACAAAAGTTGATAAATTTAATGTAGTAACTAAGCCTATAGAAATTTTTGGAATAAATTTTGACCATAATAAAAAAAATATGATTAAATTAAATTTCGTTGATAAATTAAAGAAAATGCAAACATCCCTAAATTTTTGGCATACTAGAAGTCTTACTTTGATTGGGCGTATTCTAATACTATAAACTCTTGGGATATCTCAGCTAGTTTATCCATTTATAAATTTATATGCAGACAAAAAAACTTTAAATCAAAATAAAAAAAAAAATTATTACCAATTACAGTTGGTATTTGAAGCTACCAAAAATAAAACTTACTGTAATGATACATACAGGAATATAAAAATTATGAATAAAAAAATGCCATGCATAGAAACAATAAATAAAACGTTTAAAATTAAAATGTTAGGAAGAGTTATGACGTCATCACGAATACTATATGACATTTTGAGGGTCTTAAAATTCTGACGTAAATTTTACATATAATAATAAGCTGCAGGGGGTGGCTCTATAAAAATAAAATAGTAAATTCTCCATTCTGCATCTCTTGTAAAAATTTACCATCGATAGACAACATCGAACATTAATTTTTTAAAATGTTCATCTTTGAATGAAATATGAATAAATGCCTCAGAGTATTTCAGATTGAAAGAGGAAATAAAATTTACTATTTCGATACAAATTGCATATTTTTATAAAATAGTGAGTGAATAATAAAATAGTTAAAAAATGGCAAGAATATGCTTTTTAGTTAAAATATATTATTCATATTCAAAAAACTGAAGAAACAAATCCAAATTTTTGTGCGTTTAAAAATTTTGTAAAAACGAAAATCTCAACAATAAATACTGCAATCAAATTAACAAAATTCAAAGGGGAAAAATTACTTAAATGGAAAAATTGGTGATAAATTATACGTTTAGCCCTGTTTTATCCTACTATCAATATTTAAATACGAAATAGAAACACGAAATAAAGAAAAGTTTTTTTCATTATTATTTAAAGAAAAAGTTTTAGATATTAACGCACATTCAATATTGTACACGAAACCTATGGTGTGTTTTTTGTACTATTCTGTATGGTATATGTATTGTAGTGATACTATTGGTAATATAATTGTGTTAATAATTGCTATTGTACACTATTATTTTTTGTAAATAAACTTTTAAAATAAAAAAATTACTTAATCTGCATTTTTAAGACTATTTCTAGCGTTTTAAATGAGTTATGAAAAAATAATTTTGCAAAAAAAGTTTGACAAAGTAATTTATGAGTCATCACATTTTAATTATGCATAAAATTAGTACAAAAATAGGGCGAAGCTCCGGCCTCTGGGGGTTGCTCCAGTGCTCCTAAAAGCGGAGCTCCACTCCGGAGCTCCGGAACTCGGAGCCTTGGAGCACATGACTAAAAGTAACTTTTTACAACACTATTCTACGGTACTCAGCTCCAAGGTCCCGCCATTTCTTTCGCCTAATCTCTTTGCGTTTCTCCATTGGCACTAAGGTGAATTGTTTGTGGCTCTTTTAGTTAGTCACAAAAAGTGCGGTTCTTAAGTCCCATAACTCGTGCTCTTTATTACCCGTGGTTTTTCCATCTCCATCCTAAAAATAAATGCTTGGTTACGTTTCCCAAAATTGATTAAATTTTTTCGCAACACACCCTAAACAAAAAAACAATAATCAGCAAAACTGATCTCCCCGTAAAGCAGAAAAAATGTTATAATTTTTTACGCCTGCAGGATCCTTGAAGATTTTCATGTTTTTTTTTTAAATATAATATTTTAAAAAATAAAGGGCACTAACGAAAACTGTTCGCTTCATTGGAAAATAGACAAACAACAACATTATGAGATTTACAGATATTATAGAAACTTTATAAAGTTAAATTCAAATTTAATAATACTTTAGCAATTAATAGTTTTTGTTATAGTTTGTTTCTTTTACAAATATTTTTTTTTAAGAAATCAATTTTTTTACACCCTTCTAATTTGTTTTTTTGTTTCGCCGCAAAATTTTTTTTTAATTTATCAAATAATAATCCTGAAAAACAAAAAGATTTTTAGAACAAATCCCAGGTACCAAATCGAAGTAAAAAAAACAAATTTGAACGCAAAATCCTAGCCCGTGGAGCCTTGAGCAGCAGATATTTCAAAGAATAAAATGTTTCATAGAAAGCAAGCTCATCTTTATGTTAGAAAGAAAATCAAATTTGACTAACAGCACAAGGACTCTGATTCACTCATTCGTAAATTGACTAAATGTTCTATCTGAGTACTAATCTTCCGAGTAAGAGAACCCCATTTTATTAACTTTGTAGAAAAACAGTATTTAATTAATATTTTGTTAATATTTTGGAATTTGAATACCTCAAAGTATTCGATGCTTTTCAAACAATTGAATACAATACTAATAAAATACCGACCTTTCAAAATAGTATCGATACTTTTAAATAAATACTTACCTCCAAAGAAGTAGTATTTATTTAGTATTAAAATACTAATTAAGTATATTTTCTATATTCTAGTCAAAAGCTTTCCCGCTTAAATGGAAGTTGTTCAATGTTAACGATCCCCACAAAAGATTAATGCTATAAAATCATTTTCAACTAATGAACGGATTTCTAATTTTGACTCCTTTCAATTTGTTCGTCTAGCAAAACATATACTGAAGCCAAAATTTACGAATAGTACCCGCTTTTTTGGATTCCATAAAAGTTATAACCTGAAAATTAATATGTCTTTTTACATGTATATCTGCTCTATGAGGGCTAATTCAATTTGTTTTTACAGTTTGAATTTCTATCGCTTTTAGCTACTGCTGTAACTTGTCAGAGACTCCAGGCACTTCCAAAGGTGCTCGATTGCCTCGTTAATCACGTATAAAAATGCTCTTTTTAGGCCGGTTCACACCGGAGTGGCAGCTGATAGCTGATAGTGAAACACAGAAAAATTACCCAAGATTAAAACACATGAAAAACGTAAACCAAAATGCTATCAAAACAGCCTACAAAAATAATAAATTGATAAATAAATTTGTTTTATTTATAATACGTGTAGTAAAATTTCTTTATTCAAAGTTGAAAAATTGCGTATAAATATCATGATTGAAACTTGAAAGTTGCGTATAAATATCATGATTTTATTTAAGTGGTATAGTTTTCTTGTTATTAATTCGTTAACAGTTGAAAATTAAATTTAGGTTTAATACAATTGTAAGCCTAAATCTAAGCTAAGCATTTAATACTGTAGTTGTTTCATAGTTGTTCTATTGTTTTTTAAAAAAACAAGAAATAAAACACACCGTAAAATACCAACAGAAAAAACGGTTAATAATAAATTCGATTTATATTTTTGAACTGTATTCGTTGTTTGTTATTGGCTATAAAATTGATGACAAAATGAAGAAATGAACTGCAAGCTTACACATAACTGATTAGCATACAGAAATAGTGACTTGTACAAACTTTGATTTTTAAATTCCGTCCTCAAAGAAACAACAATTAAAAATTCAATAACCCTCCTCCATTAATACGTTCTGGAGCTTATTTTTTTAAATGGCGCAGCTCCAAAAATTCTTTCTTTTATTTAATTTTAAAATATGTTTTAAGTTTACAATAACTCCCTCTTCTTCGTTTGTTATTAAGTTATTCTATTTGGAGGAAGGAACTCTTGATTGCTCTGGAGCTTTAAAAAACAGAAAAAAGCTCCGGAACTTGGAGCTGAGGAAAACATCACTATCAGAATATTATTTTGTGCATATTTGTTTGTTTTTTTTAGTTTTATGATTTAACAAGTACAAAATTATAAAAATTAAAAAAAATCTATTAATATTGGTTGATCACCAAAATGCAAGCGCACATTGATTTAAAAATTTTCAAATATTACAAAAAAGGTACAACAACTTTTGAGAACCTAAAAGTAGCTATGCAAATTCTTTTACAGTGATTGCTTTTCTTTCTAATAAAGGGTTTTTTTAATTTTATTTTAGTTCCATGTTTAAGAAACGCGTGTTTTTATTTTAAATTTTTACTGTTATGTGTTATAATTTTTGTTTTAGGACTCAAAAGAACTAACAGAAACATTTTAAATTTTCTGATTTTTATAATAATGATAATTTATTAAAGGTCAATAATTTACGGTTTAATATCTCGAGTATAAGTATGTAGCTAAAATTTAGTAAAAAAATTTAGTGTTTCATTGTGGATCAAACACGTCAGTTTTTTCTTTTTTAAAGGTGTTAAGGAAAACTTGGTGCAAAAGATTTTAAAACAACAAATTAACAAATTAAAATTACTTCTTTATAAAAATAAGAATAACTTATACTTTATTCATTTATTCTTTAATCATTTGTTTCATTTACTTGACTCTTAGTTCCTGTGTTAACCCTGAGCAAGGGAAAGATAAAGTGGAAGCTAAATATCATGAAGAAAAAGCGGGATACACTGACCGAGAGGTAATATTCTAAGATTACGGATATTCTGACTCCCTGGTCAGTTTCTATGGGAGTCACAATATCCCGTGATACCGTCTTTAACAGATTGTTTCCCCCAAAATCATTTTCTAACCAGGTGCCAAATTTCTTGAAAATTTTGGCCGATACAGGAATTAAACACGTAACCTCCAAAGTCGATTCTGGCGTGCTATCCATTACACCATAGACCGGACAATGAAATGGGAAAGATAATCGTCTTTTATTACCGTTTTTATTTTGAGTTTTCACGGAAGGGACACAAT
>JASAMX010001888.1:0-5000 GCA_030248175.1 Microlaimidae sp. YZB2_3 | reverse complement strand
TATAAATTTTTTGTCTTTGAATTGGCTCAAACTTATTGATAAGAGTAATTAACCAATGAGAAACCAGAATGTCATGTTTTTTTGGTAAAATTAACATGGACATTTTAATTCTGAACAAGGTTTTTTCACTAAAAACGGGAACGACCTTCCTCCCCAACCAAAAAAAGGATTGTGCTAATTGAAATATCATTGCAAAGTTTACAGGCTGGGGAATGTCATAAAGGTGTTAAAATTTATAAAAAAATGCATGGACAATCTAAGGCTGGACAACGCATTTGCTCTAAACGGGGACACTATGGACCTTGGAAGTTGAGAAATTTTTTGTCGTTGATTTGGCTTAAACTTATTGGTTAGAGTAATTAGTCAACAAAAAGCCAGAATATTATGTTTTTTAGAAAGATGAACATGAAATCTTTATGCTGGATAATGCATTTTTTACAAAAAAGGAGATAGACCCTTCTCTCCAACCGCAGAACAAATTAGGTTAAAAGAGATATCATGGTAAAGCTTACAATTCGGGGAATGCCATTAAAGGGTTAATTGTAAAAAAAAATAACATGGACACTTTTAATCTGGACAACAAATTTTCACCGAAGGAGGACCCATAAATTTTATAAGTTTTTTACTGCTAATTGTTGCTATTGCCATTGCTATTTATTATCAATAGATTTATTACCAATTGTAAATGGAAAACCAGCGTATCATTTTTTTTTTTTGGAAAAATCAACATGAACATATTTACGATGAACAACGAATATTTTTTCAAAAGTTGGGATAGACCTTCCTCCTAAACTACAAAAACAATTGAGCTAAATAAGATATCAATGGAAATCTTACAGTTCAGAGAGTTTTATAAGGGGGTTCAAATTTTTAAAAAAATAACATAAACATCTGTATACTGGACAAAGCGTTTTTTTACCAAAAAAAAAACACCGAACGGATTATTCTTGATAACTACTGAACAAAGTGAGTTAAATGAGATATCATTGCAAAGCTTAAAATTCAGGAAATTATCATAAAGGATTGAATTTTGAAAAATTAGCAAATGAATCTGAAAAATACAGATATAATTATTTGTAAGCCGTAGGGCTGAAACGGGCTACTTGTTTTGATTAAATAAATCACTAAACAAGAAAATTTATATAAGCATAAGTAATCGACATACATAAGTAATTGACTTTTGATTTTATAGACATAGGTAATTTACAAGTATGCATTTATTTCTAATGTATATTTTTTAATTAATAATAGATGTGAAACGGTGAAACACTCCGGCGCGCTGAAAAATTCAGCTGTAACTTTGAATTATACAAATAAGAATTTAAAAACTGAAATAAAGGACGAGCGCGTAATTTTTAGTCTTAGCAAGAATATATAACACAACAAAATGTCAACACTAAATACAGTAAATTTTTGACCAACATTTTGCTAGAAAAAGTTGCACTTGCAAACTTTTGTACGACTTTTTTTTAGCAAAAATCCGCCATTTTCTGCTAGTTTCCTGCGCGGCGACTGTTAACACAGTATTATAGTCTATACAAAAATTATGCGGACTGGCGACAAAACTCGAATTTTGAAAGATCATATCTCAATAACGCGAGGTAGAACATGTACGGGGCATATATCAAAGCATAGTTCAGACTTTTGGTTATCTTTGGAAAAAGGTTACAAAAAATTGTTTGTTTATGACGTCATCACTACGGCTGATGTGGTGAAAAAAACCTGGTCCTAAAAAAACAAAACTTTTTTAATAGTACGAGATAAGAAACGCCGCTCGCTAAAAACGTTTGAATCCGCGATCTGGTATGAATTGAGTCATTTTAACTGTGGAAGAACCAATAAAAATCATTAATTATGACGTAATGATTAAAAAAATTGCATAGCGTAAGGAATTATTTACGAGTTTTAACGAAAATTAATTTTGCATTTTCATGGGGTTGTTTGGACCACTTTTTAATATTTTAAATCAAAATAGTAGAAAAAAATTTAAAACTATTTTTCTAAAGTTTATTTTAATTTTCTAAAATTTAAAACTAATCTTCTAAGAATAAATTTTTGCAAAACTTTTTGATTCAAAGATTTGATGCTGCCAGCATATGGGCTTGGAATGCTTCCAACTTTGAAATTCGTCATTTGTGACAGCTAATTGTAAGCTTAATATTAGCTTTTTTTACAAAAACGATATATAAAAATTCGTCATATGTGATAAATTTTACGTTTTTGATGGTTTGAAAAAAAAATTGAAAAAATTTTCGGCATTTGTGTTTGGACCCCCTTAGCCCCCGGGGGGATCAATCCCAAAAAAAAAATTTAAAGTCAAAAGTAAGAAATAAAAAACGACGGACATTTGATATATAACAATATGATTTAAATCGTACACACGTCGAGCAGGAAGCAAAACAAAAGCTATCTTTTTTGCAGTGTATTAATGGCAAAAAATCGCGAAAACCACGCGCTTTTAACGCATCATAAAAAAATTTGAGCCAGCCGATTTTGCTCAAATTTTCAGAAAAAACTCAAAAACGTATGTTTTAACAGCATATCGAGCGACGTTTCTTATCTCGTATTAATAAAAAAAGTTTTGTTTTTTTGGGACCAGCAGCTGATTTCAGTAGAGGGCCCTAAATTTAAGGGCCCCTAAGAAAAAAAGTGTCCCTTGAGTTAGGGGCACTAACTTGTACTCGTTTCAGTAGAGCCATTCTAAGGGCCCCTAACTCAAGTGCCCCTAACGCAATAAAAGACCCCTATTTACCATCCTAAATCAATAAATGCGCGCGTTGAAAACTTTCGCTCAGTAAAAAAAACATGGCATCATACACTGTTTTAAATTGGCGCCACAATGGATTGGCTTTAATGTGTTTTAAATACTTTTTTTAATTTGAAACACCTAAAAATTTAGAAAACTAATCAAAAACACAGAAAATATTGTTTATAAAGAAATGTGGAGACCTGCTTTGATTGATTAGCGAGAGTGCGCAATGGATTTATATAATTTGAGAAATTTAATCAAAACAAACCCACACAGGAACGAACTATGACCTCTGTAACGTAACTATATGATAAGTAAGATTACGGTAGTTTCGAACTCTTTTGCTGATTTTCTTTCTAAACTCAAAAATAATTTCTAATCTCAAATTTAATAAAATAATTTTAATCTCAAACCAAAAATAAATCTCAAAAGTAATTCTTCAAAAATAAATCTCTTTCTCAAAAAAAAAATCTCAAAAATAAATTTCAAAAATCAAATCTCAATCTATTTTCTCAGTAAAAATAATTCTATCTCAGCCTGACCAGGACTTAAAAATTAAAATTCTCAAATAAAAATCTTCTTCAAAAAAAAGTAAAAGTAAAATAAAAATCAAAACGCGCGAACGTCGTGTGTTCTGTCAGATGCAGAATCTTCGACCAACAAAATTATTTTACAGTTTCTCGCTTAAATACAGCTCGATACAGCTCGCCTCCTCCATTTTAGATAGTCACAACAACGAAGCTTACACAGGTTTTTGCCAAAGCCTATTTCTAATTTCATTTCGAAACTTTGAAATTTAGCCATAAATTTATCTATGAGAATTGGTTAATTTTGATGTCATAGACTACCTGATTGGTTAATGTTGAAAACCTTATGTTTTGGATAACACGTACGTTGTGGAAAGACTATATAGCTCACGAAAAATACCAATGCGCTTGCTTTGGCTTCATCTGGATAACTCGCCGGATGACTTTTAAAAAAAGTTTAGACAAGTTTTTGTAATAACCTATGAATCAATTTAGCTATTTTATATTTTGACTACAGAATTTTTAAATGAAATATTAAATTTCAAAGCGGATAAAAAAATACAAAATACATCAATTAAAATACACTAAATAATAATTATTGAAATTCGCAGTCATACTACAGAAAAATAAAAAAAAAACTATTAAAGTGCGTAAACATTTTTTTTCAATTTACAAGTAGCCTATGTCAGCCATACGGCTGACAAATAACTTTTGCTGTGTTTTTCAGATTCACTTGCTACCTTTTTTCAAAATTCAACCCTTCTATGATATTTCCTAAACTGAAATGTTGGTATTGTAATGATACTTTATTTAGTCCAATTTGTTTTGTGGTTGGGAAGACAAATTTGAGTGGCGTTGAATCAAAAGCTATAAAATTTTTCCTCCACAAACTTAAGATTAATATAATTTATAAAAATGTTTTTTTGTGGTTATGTTGATGTTTTTTGTTAAAATATGTATTAATATTTTGTTAAATAATTAAATTTAATAAATATTTTTTTTTGCTGATTAATGTGATTTATTGTGATCATTTTTAATTTTTTATATCGAGTTAGGGAGGTCCCGACCTCCCTTAAAAAATAGCGCTTGGGCCTAGTAATCGACCGGGGCCCCCGCCCCGGCCCCGGCTTGCCCCAGCACTTTTTTTCTACCCCGGCCCCGGCCCCGGCCTCGGCAAACGCAATTTTTTCTACCCCGACCCCGACAATTTAGCTGTCAAATCAACCGGGGCAAACCGGGGTAAGGACCCCTAAGAATACAAATTTTAAAGCAGTTTTTACAATTTTAGACAGTGATAAATATATAAAATTTTATTTAAAGAGCTAATGTAATCGCTTTAATATGATATTTATTATTTAGATTTTAAGATTTTATTAAACCTCTATTTTAATAAGATTCTTTATTTTAATCATGAGTCATTATTCTAAAAATTTGAAGACTTTTTTAGCATTAAAAACCATTTTGTAGATTTTATATACAAGATTAGGGTTTGACAATAGAAGTCCATTCATGAGACGTATACAATAAATATTAGTTATTATAATATCATTGTTTATATCAAAAATATATAACCCAAGAGAATTTTCGGCTATGTGCACAGTAAATTTTTTAACTAAATTTAAAAGAGAAATGATGCACATCTTACTTTTCGGCACAAGCTAATTTCTGTGCACCCAACAAAAATTTTCTCGAATAGCGAATGTTGTACACCAAATTCGTTTTTC
>JASAMX010001887.1:0-11496 GCA_030248175.1 Microlaimidae sp. YZB2_3 | reverse complement strand
TGTATTGCTATAAGACCTTATTGCAACTTATAAATTTTTATTTTTTAATTCTTTTAATAATAATGTGTTTTATATATTCTCTTATAATTAGATTAGTAATGATAGTTTTTTTTAATAATTACGTAATAATAGAGTAGTAATATTATTGTCTTTATTATAAAGTCAAAAAAAGAATCACAAACTTTTTAATCCATAATTTTTATATTTAATTAAGTATTATATACATACTATAATATAATGCGTAGCCTGAGGGGTCTAGGCTCTAGACTAGACCCCCTTGTTGGGTCGGCAAGGGAAAAATTTTGGTGTTAGACTCCTTTTGGTCGCCAAGGATAAAAAATTTTGGGTTTCTAGAAAAACGACCATTTTTAAAAAATTTTTGTTTTGCTTCGCTCAGCGCTCCATTAATTTATACAGTTTCTAATTGCACATTTGTATTGCTTTGTTTTGTAATCTTCGTATTACCGGACGCGTAGGCCCACCCCCTTATTAATGTTTTTAATTCTGGTTTTCACACTTCCAAACTTGTGTTACTTTGTTTTTTAATCTCGATAAGGCACCACGTAGCGGACTCCCCCTTTAGAATTGTTAAATAGTGGTATAGAAAATTTTAAAGATTATAAGTAATTTTTTAAAAATCATTTTCTGGCACTTTGTATTCGCTCAGCTGTAATTCAATGTACCGATTTTTCAGTTGTAGCGTTCCGGAAATCGAAAATTTTTAGGTATCAACGGTGTTGTAAAAATATTTTCTTTGTTATATAGACTTATTATTATTGAATAATAAGAAAATAATGAAGCATATGACACAAACAAGGTAATAAACACTAAAATTTTTTCTCAATCTTTTCATAACGCTTAGGGCTTTTTATCTTTTTTAATCTCTTTCGGAAATTTTGTTCAAGCGTCGCGCCTCCAAACACGGACAGGGGGGGTTGGGGGGGTCAACCCCCCCTGAAATTCTGAAAATAGAGGGGGGTTTTAACCCCCCCCCATCTCAGAAGTGGGGGGAGAAAAAGTTAACCCCCCCCCCGATTTTTTGGAAAAATGAAGAAAAAAACGTCAAAAAAATTGCACTTCAAACTGCCTCCAAACTTAATTTTTAAGGTCAAAAGGAATGTTTTAAACAATAAAAAGCTCGAAAATGCAATAAAAAAGGGCTTTTTGACCTAAAATTAATCTTTTTTTACCTATTTTCCTTTTAAAATCGAAAACGATATGGGTAAAATGCACTCCAGAAAAAAAAAGCCATATGGGTATTTTGCGTTTTTAGGATTTTTACCTTTTTTTAATAATTTGGGGTTTAAATCTTACACGGAGGCCAAGCTTGCCCTATGTATGGTTGTAGCCTGCCATCCTCAAGCTCGGCCACACCCGTGTACACACTCATATATATATATATATGTATATATATATATATATATATATATATATATATATATATATATATATATATATATATCTCTATTTCTGCGGTTGAGGTGGAAAGGTTTATTCCCTTTGGAAGGAAAAGACCAGTATACTGAAAGATAAAAAAACAATGATCTTCTGGGTTTTTATATTAAAATAGTAACTCTTATCAAAATTATTTTCAATTTCGAAAATCCATAATGTTGCAACGTTTCGTCCAGTATGTTGATGTTAGTTTTCTTTCAAAGTTTTTAGCCTCACGACACTTCCCGTGCAATGATGATAGCTTATTCAGCATTCAGTAGTTTGTTAGCTTCGGAGCTCCGGGAATCACTACAAATTTATGCAACTTTACGACTGAAATAAATTTCAGATGTCTAAAAATCACGAGCGACTGGGACATAGGTCCGCGGAGCAACGTATCTCCAGTTGAATTTTTATAGTAATTTACTTCTAATTATCGCTGAAACATTACAGAAACTGGTTATAAATAAAAATAAAAACTAAATTGGTTTATTTTCAACATGTGCCTGATGGAAAAATCGATTCAACCTAATCCGCTTTATGCTTGGGAATTAAATAGAAATTAAAAATCACAAACAGAGAGAGACACTACGTCTATTTATACATAGATTTTAATTTTCTTAAAGATATTTTTGAGAATTTTAATCAAATCCTTTGGCAATAAAGCTTTTTTTTTACTAATGGGTCTCGCCCTGGCAGCAGCAGTGCTCCAGCGTGAGGAGCGGCATCGGGTGCATCTCCAGATTTTGGATCGATGAAAAGTTTCTCACAGCATTAAAAAGATTCAGAATTGTTGTGACCAATTCTTTGTGTACTTTTTTGATTGCAAATTTATTTCAGGCCTCAAAATTTAGCGCGCGCAATGGACATGTGTCCGCGGGACAACGCATTTTCAGTTCGTCAAGTTTTGTTATTCTATGTAATTACCAAAAAAACATTACAAAGAAACTGGTTTTTTTTCAAAACAACAAAAAGTTAGCGGTCATAATTCAATGTGTGTTAGTGCGTGTGGAATTTACATAAAAAACAGATAATCTTAATAAAATAACAGTGTTGTAGGATTTTTGATGATTCAGTTCTGGCGCATAGCATTTTTTACCTATTTTTCCTTCGAAATCAAAAAACGATATGGGTAAAATGCTGCAGAAAAAAAAAACGAGTATGGGTATTTTGCGTTTCTCGGATTTTAACCCCCCCCCCCCAATCTCGGGATTTACCCCCCCCCCACTCCCTCGGACCAACTTGCCCATGTATGACGTGAGGGGGTGATTCACATACCACAGCCTCAAAGTTTTTGTAAAAAAAATATTTAAACAATGGTTTAAAAACATACATTTGGCGTCATTGCTACCGTTTTGACCTTCTAATCCCACATCTTTAGCAGAAACCCAAGCAGAAAAGCAATCGTTTTCGTCCAAAGTTATTTGCAGCATCTAAATTCAATAAATGAATATATAGCCGGGTTGATAGTTAACTTTAATTTTATTAACTATTAGTCCTGCTCATAGGTGAGCACGGTCGGGGAAGCTAGGGGGGGGGGTGGTTGGTTACCCAGGGTAAATCGAATTTTGAATTCTAGGAGGGGGGTCCCGAACCCCCCCTAGCTTTTTAGGGGGGTCGACCCGGGGTGCAAAATTTTGAAATCTAGAGGGGGGTCAGGTGGGGTCCGGTGTCCAAAGCAAAACAGTTTTAAACCATATTAACTTTAATAATTGTTCTTTTTATAGGATAATACTACATTTTATTGAATAAAAAGCCATATTCATGTATAAAAAGGGTGTAAAAGCATGAATATGTGATGAAAATTCACGTTTTTGGAAGAAAATTTAGTATAAAAAAGGTACCTAAAATTTTCCCGAGGGGGGAGGGGAGGGGGGGAGGTCAGATTTTAAATTCTAGAGGGGGTCAGGGGTAAAAAAAATCGGAAATTTGGGGGGAGGGCCCCCTGGATTTTCGCCTAAGGGGGTGTCCCAAAATTTTGAGGCTAGCCCCTAGATTTTCGTCTAGGGGGGGGCCCCCAAAATTTCGAGGCTAGGGGGGGGTGGACCCCTCCCTGCCCCCCCCCCCTTTCTCACCTATGGCCTTACTCCAAAATACTATGCGCCGGAACTGAAGTCATACAAAATCCTACAACACCGTTATTTTATTAAGATTATCTCTATCTGTTTTTTCTGTGAATTTAGACGGACTAGCCCACATTGGAAATCAACCGCTAACGTTAGGTTGTTTTGTTTTATAACCAGTTTCTGTAATGTTTCATTGATAAGTACATAGAATAACAAAACTTGACGAACTGAAAATGCGTTGTCCGCGGACACATGTCCAGTCCGCGCTAAATTTTGAGGCCTGAAATTTATTTCAGTCGAGAAAGTACACAAATTAGTCACAACAATATGAATCTTTTTAATGCTGTAAACTTTCATCAATACAAAAAATAAAGATGCACCGATGCCGCTCCTGTGGCTGGAGCACTGTTGCTGCCAGGGCTAAACCATAGTAAAAAAAAGCTTTATTCAAGGATTTGATTAAAATTTCTAAAATATCTTAAGAAAATTAAAATCTATGTATAAATAGACGTAGTGTCTCTCTCTGTTTGTGATTTTTAATTTCTATTCCTTCCCAACCATCCAGCGGATTAGGTTGAATGAGACATTCCCATCAGCATGTTGAAAATAAACCATTTTAGTTTTTCTTATTTTATAACCAGTTTCTGTAATGTTTCAGCGATAATTAGAAGTAAATTATATAAAAATACAACTGAAAATGCGTTGTCCGCGGACCTATGTCCAGTCCGCGTAAATTTTGACGTCTGAAATTTATTTCAGTCGTAAAGTTGCATAAATTTGTAGTGATTCCCGGAGCTCCGAAGCTAACGAATTCTGAATGCTGAATGAGCTATCATCATTGCACGGGAAGTGTCGTGAGGCTGAAAATTTTGAAAGAAAACTAACATCAACATGCCGGACAAAACATTGCAACATTATGGATTTTCGAAATTGAAAATATTTTTGATAAGAGTTATTATTTAATAAAAACCCAGAAGATCATTGTTTTTTTATCTTTCAGTATACTGGTCTTTTCCTTTCAAAGGGAATAAACCCTTCACCTCAACCATAAAAATGAGTATATATATATATATATATATATATATATATATATATATATATATATATATATATATACATATATATATATATGAGTGTGTACACGGGTGTAGCCAAGCTTTCGGATAGGGGGTCCAACCATACATGGGCAAGTTGGTCCGGAGTTGGGGGGGTTAAACCCCAAATTAGGGGGGGGGGTTAAAATCTGAGAAACGCAAAATACCCATATCGTTTTTTTTTCTGGAGTGCATTTTACCCATATCGTTTTCGATTTTAAAGGAAAAATAGGTAGAAAAACGCTAATTTTAGGTCAAAAAGCCCTTTTTTATTGCATTTTCGAGCTTTTTATTGCTTAAAACATTCCTTTTGACCTTAAAAATTAAGTTTGGAGGCAGTTAGAAGTCATTTTAAAGACATTTTTTTCTTCATTTTTCCAAAATTGGGGGGGGGGGTTAACTTTTTCTCCCCCCACTTCTGAGTGGGGGGGGGGGTTAAACCCCCCCTCTCTTTTCAGAATTTGGGGGGGGGGGTTAACCCCCCCAACCCCCCCTGCCCATGTATGGGTCCAACCCTGAACAAAATTTCCGAAAGGGGTTCAGGGGGGTCCAAACCCTAAGCGTTATAAAAGGGCTAAAAAAATTTTAGTGTTTATTACCTTGTTTGTGTCATATGCTTCATTATTTTCTTATTATTCAATAATAATAAGTCTATATAACAAAGAAAAAATTTTTTACAAACAATTTGATACCTAAAAATTTTCGATTTCCAAAACATTACAACTGAAAAATCAGTACATTGAATTACAGCTGAGCAATGCAAAGTGCCAGAAAATGTTTTTAAAATTACTTATAACTTTTAAATTTTTAATACCACTATATAACAATCTAAAGGGGGGGTCCAGCGTGGTCGTATCAAGATTAAAAAACAAAGTAACACAAGTTTGGAAGTGGAGACCAATTAAAACATTAAGAATGGGGTGGGCCTAGCACGGTCATACGAAGATTACAAAACAAAGCAATACAAATGTGCAAGTGGAGACTATATAATTAATGGAGCGCTGAGCGAAGCACGAGAAAATTTTTTAAAAATGGTCGTTCTAGAAACCCAAAATTTTTATCCTTGGCGACCCAAAAGGGGGGTCTAACACCAAATTTTTCCCTTTGCCGACCCAAAAGGGGGGTCTAGTCTAGACCCCCTAGACCCCTCAGGCTACGCCTATGTATAGTATGTATATAATCTTTAATTAAATATAAAATTATGGATTAAAAAGTTTGTGATACTTGACTTTATAATCAAGACAATAATATTACTATTCTATTATTACGTAATTATTAAAAAAAACTATGATTTCTAATCTAATTATAAGAATATATAAACACATTATTATTAAAAGAATTAAAAAATAAAATTTATAAGTTGCAATAAGGTCTTATTTTAATTTTACACAGTTTTAAAGCATTATAATCTTGTTTTACGTTTTTTACGCGTTTTAAGCCCATTTTAAGACAGCGCTGAAATATTGGGTACACACCCCTCAAAATTTGGGTCTTGCCGGACACCCCCCCGGTTTTTTTTTTGGGTGGGGGGCAATTCCGAAACGGGGGGGGGCAAGCAGGGGGAAAGAAAAAAGAGAAAAAAAGGAGAAAAAAAGAGAAAAAAGAAGGGAAAAGGAAAAAAAGGACAAAAAAGCGAAAATAAGGTAAAAATAGGTCTAAAATGGGTTAAAATACATTGAAAAAGGCTAAAAACTGCCAAAAATTTGCGATGATGGCGTCATCATAGGTCAAAAATGGCGTCATAATTTTAGGGTACTTTTAATTTTTTTTGGCGGGGGAGGGCAAATCCTCCAATAAAACAGGGAGAAGACATTTCAAGACCGTGCACCAAGTACAGGTCTGTCCTTTACACCCCCCAAAATCCGAGAGGCTGCCCACCTATGGTCGTAAGGGTATTAATGAATACTTAAAAAAACTTCACATGGACATTACAATTGCTGGTAACGCATTTTTACAAAAGAAGGTAGGGCACCTCTTTGCCAACTATGATACGGACAAAATTAAATTGGGTATAATGGGATTATAGTGTTGTAAAGAATATTAAGTGATTTAAATAGTTGCAAAAACTAAGGAGAAGATCTTTATACTTGACAACCCATGGATTTCGCCACTTTAGAGCTTAGTTTTAGAGACAATTTTTTTGTTTCTAAACTGTGTAAAAGGTATGAATAGGAAACATCAGTCAATGGAAAGCCAGAATATCACGTTTTTTGGAAATTTTTTACATGGAAACTTTTTACTGAAAAACCATTTTTACCAAAAGGACCTTTGGATTTTGCAAAAAAAAAACCAAAAAACTTTGAACTAGTTTAAAATTATTACGAGATAAATATTAGTCAATGAAAAGCAACAATATACATACATGTTGTTTTAAAAATTAAACGATTAATGATTAAGGTGCACATAGACAACTTCCTAATGGAAAATATTTTTTTCCATTTAAAATAGCTAAAAACATTTGTTCTTGGCTTTTTAATTGTGAAGATTTTAAATTTTCTGTCAGAATTCAAATTAAAACAACATCCTTGAAAAAAAATTTAAACCATCGACAACTACATAAATCGACTTAGGTTTTTACATTAAATATTCTAAAAACAGTTTCTCGGGGCGTTCTGTTGTTTAAAATTTAAATTTTAAAATCAATAACGAACTTAAAGTATAAAACACCATTACATTCAAACTTTTAAAAAATAAAAAAAGGATTTAAAAAATGCATGGGAATTATATGTCAGCCGTACGACTGAAACGGGCTACAAATAAATTTTAAAAATTTAATTTAAGGATTTTTTAAAATTTTCTAAAAGATCTTAAATAAAATTAAAAAAAACCGTTTTACAATCTTTATTTTTTTTGTTTGTACTTGTAAATCAAGATATTTTCCTAAAAAAAGTTTACAAAACAGTAAAAAAATCCAAATTTCGTTGATTAAAATTTTCACTAAATTTGCCATAATCTCGGAAAATACTAGAATTTAACCTAGAAACAAATAATTTTAAAAGTTAATTATTAAACTGCATCAATGATGGTAAATTTAAATTTGTTAAAATTGAAAATTGATATTATTATGTTTGAAATTGAAAAATGATAACATGTCATTTTGTGATTTTCACATTTTGCATGACTCCAGGTTGGAAAAATGCACTAATTAACGTTTAGTTAAAAAAGTAAGGGCATCATTTTCATTCTTTAGTTACAAGAAGAGTTTAAAAAGCTTTTGAATGCGAAAAAAAAACGCAAAAAGATATAGTCATATTGGATCACTCAAACTAACTACCTAGAGCGCAAAGACAGGCGAAAAAAGACAATAATACCATCATGGCGCCTAAAACGTTGCACGTGCGTCGAAACTGGCATCAAGCATTTTGATATAAACAAAATATTTCAATAATTTTTTTTACTAAGAAATTTTTGTGACTTTCAGGTACTTTAATTTTATATTTTTTTAAAACTGCATCTGCTAATGTTTCAAATGACTTATAGGAATTTTCTACTACCAGATGCATTATGGACAATAAGTCTTAACATGGACATCAATTTTGGAGACTGAATTTATTCAGTTAATAATAAACATGAGTCATTTATAATTATAATTAAGACAACTTGCCATCGTATAATAGTCATCATTTCATCTTTTTGTGCTGTGCTTATTATCCATAACGTGTTTGTTTCGATTTTGAAGAAAAAATAGATATAAAATGCTAAATAAAAGCTCTTTTTATTGTTAAAAACATTAGACCTCAAAATTTAAATTACAAAATGGTTAGTCTTTTTTTATTAGATTGGATTTCTCTGCCCGTCTAAGCTATCTAATCTAATTTTCCGGCATAAATTTGAACCTACTGTATGTAACAAACACAATTGTTCATATAACAAAATTATATGAACTGGAAAAACTTACAATACTGCCTTTATTTCACAAAAAAGTTTGTGATGTAATACAAAATTTTATACTATAATAATAATAATTGTAGTATACTCAAGACTCAGATATTTATAATAAGAAATTTATGAATTGTTAAACTATTTTAGAAATAGGTGCTTCTGGATAGACGAGACATTCCTGCTTAAAAAAATCTTTTTCCTTGATACAACGTTTTTGTACAAAAACTATAGTTTATTTGAACTGTCAGCCGTAATGTTACACGTTAAGCTCTAATCGTTTTGGGTCAAACCATCTACAGACAGACAGATAAGATTTTGTGTAACACACATACAGACAAAATGTTTGACGGCTGATTAACATTGAATCAGTTACTAATCAAGAGTATACAACACAAGAGTTCCACTGTAGATTAAATTCGTAAACAAAATTTTACTCAAAAAATCGCACATGCAAAACTTGGTTTTTTTTTGTTAAGCGAAAAAAGCTGCATTAAATGAGAAAAGTCAAGAACATTTCAAAAGTGTGTTGAAAATCGCTGCGCGGGAAAAATAGCAGAAAATGGTGGTATTTTGTTTAAAATCGCATAAAGTTGCGCATGATCGACTTTTGATGACATATTTTAGCTGAAAATAGGTGTTTAGTATAAAAATAAATGGCTACATATTTTTGTGGCTTTCCTTGGCCGAGCCAGGATTTTGGGACAGTGGGCGACCTGCATGTTATTCGGTGAAAAGTGCACTATATCCAGTGCTTGTTAGAAAACGACAGGGGAACGTTCCCTCAGTTCTTTCTCCCTCGCTACGGTCACGCTTTCCATTGACTAATGTTCAGACCTGTGCACTGCCCCCCCCNGGGTTAAGGCGGGGGGGGGGGGGCAATTCCAAAACGGGGGGGGGGCACGGGGGGGGGGGGGCAACTTTTTTGAAACGGGGGGGGCAATAAAACGGGGGGGCAAGCAGGGGGAAAGAAAAAAAAAGAGAAAAAAAATTAGAAAAAGAGAAAAAAAGAAGGGAAAAGGGAAAAAAGGGACAAAAAAAGCGGAAATAAGGTAAAAATAGGTCTAAAATGGCTTAAAATACATTGAAATAGGCTAAAAACTGCAAAAAATTCGCGATGATGGCGTCATCATAGGTCAAAAATGGCGTCATATTTTTAGGGTACTTTTTCATTTTTTGGCGGGGGGGGCAATAAAACGGGAGGGGGGGGGGGGCAAATCCTCCAATAAAACGGGGGGGGGGGCATTTTCAGACCGTGCACAGGTCTGAATGTTTCTAATTCATAATTATAAACCAGCTTATAGAGAAAAAAATTTTTATGTCGCAAAATCCAAACACTCCTTTGGTAAAAATAAGTAGTGCTTTATAAAGATGTCCGTGAATGTTCCCCTCAATATTTGAACTTCCTTAAGACATGTCTGGGACTATAAGCTTCGAATGATATCTTTTATTCAGCCTAATCTCTTTTGTGGTTTGGGTAGGAGTAAGTTCCTTACTCTCCTTATTGAAATACGTTGTCCTTGTCCAGCATAGAAATGTTCATGTGACTTTTTTTTAAACCTATTTACATAATTTCCCAAAATTTTCTCGGAGTATTTTAATTATGGAAAACCATTACGTATTTTTCTAAAATTTTCATTCATTTATGAATAATTTAAAAGAATTTTTTAAGTCAAAATTTGTTTTCTTTAACCACCACGTTTCTAGAATCGAACCCTGAAATGGTTTATTTTGTTTTTGCGCGCTTAAAAACTATCAAAGCTTCAATTAATATTCAAAAAGCAAAGTTTATCTTACCCCAGTTTTGAGATCTACAGTAAACCAGCTCGGCACAAATAGCATTTTAAAGCTTTCTTGCGTTTTTTGATCCCAATTCGCAGCACCGAAGTCTTCAGCCTTTTTGCCCTAAAAAAACAAAAAATCAAAAAAATTTCTTAACATTTAAAAAAAATTAGTAATACCGTAGTTGTTTTAGCGCTTAGCTTAAAATTTTTTTTGTTGTTATTTTGAACTTGAACCAACTTTGATTTTTAATCTAAATTCATTAAACACCAAAATAGTGACAAAAGACCACACGCTTTCTTACACCGCAGCGACAACAATGTTACGGTGTGAACGTGCAAAAACACGTTGATATTTAACTCCGGCTTGAACCAATCCAAAAATTCCGTAATTTAAAATCCATTACAAAAAGACAAATTAATTTTTATCAATCCATATTAAAGGCTAGTGGGAGAGGAGAGAGGATTCTTCCTTAAAAATGGACCCTACCATTGGTGGGCAGGAGAGGGGGGTTGTGGGTTTTACCCCCCCCCCCCCAACAACAACAACAACCCCTCCCCCCTCCAAAAAAAATCTCGATTATGACCGACAACTCCCCCCTCTAAAATTTGGGTGTACCCCGGACACCCCTTCTAAAATTTGAAGAGCCCCAGTACTAAAAACGCTAAAAATGAGGTGTGTGAGGTGTACCTCAAAAAATTTTTTGGGAAACTTCCCCTCCAAACTTCGGAGGTCGGGTATAGGGTAGTGCATTTAATTTCGGCACTTTTTCGTTTTTCCAGTGTAACTTTTCACTGTATAGCCTGATTTTTATGTTTGATAGCTCATTTTAAAGCTTTTACGATACTGCGTTGCGTCATAAAAATTCACTGAACGAAAGTTGTTTTTTTACTTAATTAAATCAGTTTTTAAAAAAATGGAAAATTGCCGAAATTAAATGTATGCATTTAATTTCGGCACTTTACAAACAATCGATTGTTTCTCAGTCAAAAAATCATCATTTTCAAAAATTTAAAAGCCTATCATTATCTCCAGACATTTTTTTTTAATTTAAGCTTCTACTTGTTGTTCAACGTGTAACTGGCAAAAAGTTACAGCTAAAATGCCAAATGGTATCAAAATGAGCAAAATTTGGGAAAAAAGTGCACTTAATTTGGGCACTTTTTAAAAGGACTCCTTAATTAAGTTTAAGTGCAGTGTTATGACCCCTACACATTTCAACGTTGTCTTTTAACTCTTTA